>JANHGB010056265.1:0-15235 GCA_026283785.1 Coracopsis vasa
ATACACCACAAACTATTCAAGGCTGAATTCCTCTTGCTCTGTCAAGGGGCCCATAGACCCGCTGTGATTTCCTACATATCTGCTTCCCAATTATAGGCCTTTAGGCTGTAAGGGGCCGGACACATCTGGAATTGTTATTTCTTCCCACTGAAAATAGCAGGAGTGTTCAGAAACTTAGAATTTTAAACTAACAATCCATTTAAATTTACATAAACCAATAGTTATATCAAAAGAAATTAGGTTTGCCCTAGTCTTGCTGGTTGTTTATTCCTGTCCCACAATCCACCACACGTTGCACTCACATAGGTACAGCAAAGAATATTCAGCAGCATGGGATGTCAGATCTTACCACTGCAAGACGAAGGGTGCTGCAGTGTTGTGTTTTCCATTAATGCTTTGACTGTACTGTACTCAGCATTAGGAATAAAAATCTTTGTAATACAGACTAAACCACAGCAGAATCTGCTGGGGGAAAAGAAGAATAAAATATTTTAAATAATTTAGATTAACTTTGTGTGTATGCACTGGATATTATTCATAATTCACCTATGAAAATCCTCAATGAATCACATCACCCAACAAATTTTATGCAACTGCATTTTCTCAGGTAATAGCAGGCTTTTCAACAGTTATCTGGACAATCTGCTTTGCTTTTGTAACAATACACAAGATCTTGCCACCTATCTGTAGGATGGGCATTTACTCCCAAATTTATTTATGTTAGTCACACAGTTTGTTGCCTATAATGGAAAATGATAGAGAAAAATATCTGGAAAGATCAATCGGCAACATACAAAATTCACTAACGTTGGTAAATCTTAATGAAGACAAAAACTTATTTTCTGCCCCATGCCTTGCAAGATCCTTTAAGAAGCACAGTGAGAAAAACTGAAAAATCATGGTCAAAATGAAAAGCCTGACTTTAGTTTTCAATATTCAGTCTATGTAAAAATTCAGTAGTAAGCTGTTCTCATTATTTGTTTTAAGAACCTCTATGTATTTTTTACAGTCTATTCAAATTAATAGTTCAGCCTTTTTGCTTCTACTTTATAATGTTTGCTGATACATATACACACAGACCTTCTTGTGGCATTTTTACAGTTACAAGTGGATGAGATATTAAATGAAAAGAATGCAAAAAGGCACCAAACAGACATGCAATTTTTAGGTTAACAGCTATCTTAAAACTTAATGCAGGCTGAAAACATTATACTACTCATACATAAAGAAATATATGTTCTTTTTTTATATGCACGCAGAATTTCAAAAAATTTCATGCATGAAGATACCATGGCTTATATGCGCATCTGTGATTCAAGATTTTGATGGATTTGCTACTGTTATTGTTTCAGGCACTGCCACACATATGCAAGTACATACCCACCCCATCCAAGACTAAAACTGCCAGGACCAATCCCATTTACTTTTTTTACTAAAAACTGTAAATTGCAATGTATATACGCTTATATAACAGCATTTTATTCTGTTATAGCATGTTTTACTTTCATTTTATGAACTTATAAACTAGAACCATTAAACAAACCTATGATTAAAGCATATTTTCCAGAGGACCATGATAGCTGCAAGGTCCTCCTCACATAAATTGTTTACCACTCATTTCCTTCAGAGCTAGTTGTTTAAAATGAAGAGACACAATGAGTTATTGCCTAGTCAGGGAAAAAAAATTGTCATATAGTGCAGCGCACTGTTTTGTGCACAGGCGTTCCTTTAAACAGACATTATAAGATTTTAATGTGTCTTCTGAGAACCAAAGTGGTACATGCTAGGTACATGTAGGTAACAGTAGAATAGCTGTACATTTTTTTAAAACTGATTATTGTATTATTAGACAGTGAACTAAACATTTTAAACTATTTTTAATTACTTCATAAATTATCTTTAGGATATTTACCTTGTTTTCAGTATTTAAAGAAGCAAAACCTTTCAAAATTAAGGAAAATTTCAACTGTGAAATATGTAGATGAGAAAAATGTAATCAAAACCTTTGCTTGTAATAATTTCCAATATGTTCAAAGTATATGATCGCATTAAAGCTGTTTCACGCCAACCTCTGCCACTCTTCTCAGAGTTTTTTCCCATTATACTTATTGTTGTGACAATGTATGCAGCAATAACACTGACTTTGAATGAGCCGCCTTTCATGCTTATAGTCATGTGGCTATGGTGCAACAGGACCACTTTCAAGGTGAAAAATCTAACCAGAAGTTTAATAAATGCCAAATGGAAGAAAGAACCTCACATAATGTGGTGTGGACTATCATTCTTCTATCAGTCAGAATCATGGAATAGTTCAGTTTAGAAGGACCTCAGGAGTTCTCCAGTCTAACCTTATGGTTGAAATAGGGCGAGCCATGAGGTCAGACAAGGATGCTCACGACTTTGTCCTCCACATTCAGATTAAGACAAAAAGTCTGTCTCTCTATGGTCACTAAAGAAAGGTAAGCCAATTAATTAACTGTCTAAGATTTGGTGAGATAAACCTCAAATATTTGCTCACTACAAATTATCAGTTTAAAATACTAGCAGAGTAGCTTTCATGCTGTAAATTAAGGGACATATTTCCAAAACAGCGGTCAAGATAAAATCTGCTTCTATGGTTCTAGAGAAATTTAGAAAAATATTTAGTCTTCAATTATTTTCTTCTATATGTAAAAAAAATAAATTAATGCTTAAAAAAGAGAAAAAAACAATGCTTTTAAAAAAAATCCTGAATAAGTTTTGAAGTTGAGAGGTTTCCAAACAAGTTTTCTGATTCACTTTTCAGATAGTTTGAAAATTAAAAAAAACACGTCTCAGAATGTTTTCTTTTATTTTATTCTGTATCATTCTGTTTGAGCTCATCAAACTGCATAAGTGTACAAAGTCACAATGATGTATAGCAGAATTACGCAGGTCTCTGAGGAAAAATCATGAACATGAAAAATTGACTTCCTACTCACATACCATAGCCAATGAAATTTTAATTAGAATAGTTTTAAATTAATTGATTTCCAGTAACATATTTAAAATCTGATTTAAACTTAAAAAAATCTTATGTATCTGTGTCATAGAGCTGTGAATTAATGATGGTCTTGTATTGTAGTCACAAATATCACTTTCAAAATGCAGAGGAAGCTCTTTGTTTACCATCTGCTTTTCTACAGGTAGAAAGAAGAATTTCAATGAAAATGCTCATTAGTCTGAATGCAGTGAAAAAATTTCTGTGGGAAATTGTTTCTGAACTGTAATACATCCATTGTAAGGATTCACACATTTGCAATCTATATTTGGTAAATATTTACTTTATTCAGATAAATAGGTCTATCAAACTGCAATTCTTAAGGCTAGTGCTTCTGAAAATTGGCTTATGCATATATCTAAGTTCACTGGAGACTGTTGTTCTTAATTTTTTTTCCATTACATTGTTAAAGATAGCAATGTTGGACAGATTTATGCATAGAGATTTTTATGTTACCTTGGCAAGATAAAAGATCTGACACATACCTGTTGCTGGAATCTAGTCTCAGCTTTGCTTATAGTGTGAAAGGGGCAAAATAACTACAAAAGCCATTTTTATAATAATAGAAGAAAGGAGGTTCCTATTGTTGCCTTGAAGAGTCTGAGTGTTAAAATAACATCAGAATATTTTTTAGCTGAAATAAAAATATCTATATTATGTTTAGAAAAAAAATATATATATACATGTTTAAAGAGAATACTACAAGAGGGAAAAATAACAAAAATATTCAAATCAAGCATCCTGTTTGCCCAAGTGAAGCTTACTTCAGTGTTTTGACCTACATCAAGTTTTGTTTACACTAGACAAGACCAAATGTGAGTCAAAAAGTCAGAGGGCTTGCTCTGATGTTTTACTTACTCTGAAGAATCCTGTGAATTTTTGTCTCCTGTGAATTTTTGTCTCCTGGAATGTGCTTTCAATGCACTTTTGACAGCTGATTTCAGGTTGGTAGGTTCTTTAGGGATGGGTATGAAATGCTGAGATATGCATTTTCTTCTTTTCCATTGAAAGTGTTTAAATCACAAAATGCTCATTTGTGTGTGCTGGATGTTACATACAGCTGAATAGAAAATGTCCCATTTTCAGCTTTGGTGGTAAAACAAGTACATGCATCATAGAAAGAATCATGTTATCACAGTATGCCAGTATCCTACATTTCTTTTGTAAAATAATAATTCTGGCTCTCATTTTTACATATTTTTTTCTCTTTTCTAAACCAAAGAGTTAAAAATACCATCTGCAAATAACTACTAGCCATTCTAATTGCATTCTTTAAGATCAATATACAAGTATAATGAGGGAGCCCTCAAACAATCCATGACCATAGGTATAAAAAAAAAATAAATATGGAGAATGCTTGGAGGCAGTCCCAGATAAGACTGGAAAAGCATCAGAGATTTGATTTCAAATTGGAAAACTTTGCTGCATGACATGGCAGAACAGATTGACAAAAAGAACTATAGCAAATTACCAGGACAACATGCTAGTCCTAAGAGTCACTTAAAAGTATTAAAGCATTTCAAGGATAAAAAAAAAAAAAAAGTGTTCAAAGTCATGCACACTTTTGCTTGAAGCTATCTTTACAGTTGCCAAAGGTGGAAAATGCCAGTTTTTAAAGAGAACTGCAAAGGAAATCCTGAGATCTACAGATAAACCTGACAAGTTTGTTAACAAAAATGTATAGACTGTTTAAATGAATGGATTAACTAGCATAATGTGATATATTGAGAAAGAGCTGGAATGCCTTTTGGAAAATGGCTTACGATGTCTATTAGAGCACTTGCGGATTCTCAGAGCAGTTGATTAAGTCCCCTTTAAAGATTTGTAAAATGTCTGGGAATTAAGTTACAAGAACAACAAAAAACATAGGGAACAGATGAATAGTTCTTCAAAATGAGATGGTCGTTATGGATCTAGCTGTAGATGTCCCATGCTGTTCAGCATATTAATAAAAGGTTTGCAGAAAAGCATGCATATTGAAGTAAACACGTTTATTAATACAAAATTATTCCCACAGTTGAGATATGCAAAAGAATCACACAGCACTGAGTGACTGGTAATTACTCAGGAATTAGATTTTAGAATTCTGATAGGTAGGTCTGTATAACTAGCAGTGATCAGTAGGAATGAATATGAAGGTAAACCAAATATTAAGAATAATTAGGAATTGAATGGAGAACAAAGCAGCAAGTATCCTTAGAGGTATTGTACAAACCCATTGAATGACTGAGTGTAGTTAGGGAGCTTCTTCCCAACTTCCATTGCAAAAGAGCTAGATAAGGTTCATAAAGGCATCTGGACAAAGCTACGGTGTGTCTTCTGCACAGGCAGTCAGTAAATACACTAAGAAATGGGGAGGATGGAAAGGGAGAGAAGAAAGACTGAAACAGGTCTCTCTCTAAAATCTTAAGTGGTACTGAAAATAGGAAAAGGGCATAACTTGTACATATAACATAAATTAATTACCAACTACTAATAATAATTGACATATTAACTCTTAACTGTGAGTAAAGCATACATTTCAAGAAGGAGTTCCTACACAGTAAAAATGATGTTTGTGTCTTCTTTATGAAAAGCTCTTTTACCACCTATTACTTTCCCTATATGAAAGTACAAATACATTATATTCAGGCAGGAATATTATCATGACACCGAATATGGAAAGATAGCTCATATGCTGGGGGTGCCTTACACTGAAGAATTCAATTAACAATGGGTGTAAGAACCCTCATTAAAAATGTCTTTTTATTTAAATGTTACACAAAGTAATCTCAAACTTTCAAAGATTCTGTCATAATGTTTCTTTTTCTTTGAATTTCTTTTGCTTATTCTATGTTGATTCCTTGTATTGAATGTAAAATGTAATTACATTTTCTCTGTGTATATGCTAAAAATGTGTTGTATTCATACTTCTTAGATTTGTACGTACTACATTCTTTCCTTACCACTTTTTATCTTTGTTAACAATCAAGCATAGATCATAAAATTAAGAAAATTTCAGTCCTGAATACTTCATTTAATAAAGTCCTTTTTGAGTACTGGACTCAGGCAGAAACTTGGAGAAGAGGCAGCCTGGGGTTTGAAATTACTTTGAATTTCTAAAATTATAATTTTATGTCTTTGTAGTACAGCAAAGGAATATGAAGCAAGATCACTACCAATTTGAACATACACTATACAGTTCTGCCATACTTCAAACAGGCTTGTGAAGGCTAAATTGAAACAGATATATTTCTTCTTTTAGTAGAAGCATATCTGAGATGAAATGTGTGGCTGACCTATAGTAAAAGGAAGTATTTCCCAAAGGAAAAACATGCTATGTTTGCCTTAAAACAAATTCCTTGCTGTTCTTTTTCAAGTATCTTATGACAGCTATTTTGTAATTCATGCTTTTATCTGTGATGCAAACATGCTATAAACAATAAACTTTAAAGACTCAAGTGATAAATATAAATCTTGCTAACATAGCTACCCAGGTAATAACATTATTTTAGCTAATCGACTAGTTCATTTGTAAGAGAGCACTTTCCTTAACTTCTTAGAAAGCTCGAAAGGTCTCAGCCTAGATCTTACCATTTCCACAAATAATGCATAGTGCTAGTATGTCATGCTTTGGTAAGCCAAATTTATACCAATAACAGAAAAGCTGATGGGCCAGTTTTAATTAATGAAAGAAAAAAAGATTAGTGCCTTATGTTTTTATTTAGATATTTTACTCTTTCGTGATTTTCTTAGTTTCATGCTGGAGCAGAAAACTTCAGGAGTAACTGTGCCATAATGATTTTAGGGCTTTGTCAGATCATTTTATTTCTAGAGAAGACTGAACCATTATCAGAGAGAAAACAGTGTGCCATGTGTGTCAAACACACACAGAAAGCAACTAGCTACAGCACTAATTAACAACTTGCTAAGGTAATGCCATTTGCCATAGATAGCGATGAACCATAGTAGCTCTTGAATTATTGCCCATAAGGAATTGTTCTTTTGTCTCAGTTTCTCACATGCTACATTTCTCTAATAGCAGCAGTGCATATTCTCTAATAGCAGCAGTGCATATTTCTAGCCTTTCAGTGTTTCTGCCTTTGTCATCATGAAGTACAAATGGTACAGGCACCAAACCCAGCCTTTGCCTTATTCATATATTCTTATTCCACATATTAAGAATATCAACACTTTTGTCAAAGGACTATCCTTTCAAAAAGAAACTGTGAAACAAAATCATAACAGAAAATTGATGAAGTTGATAACAATGTGAAAAACAAACCAAATAGAAATTCAGGAATTTCCATTTAACTTCATGAGTTGATGAACAGGAAACTGACCTTTGATAAAGTCTTGTTTCAGCTCAAGCTCAAGGATGTAAAAAACTGGGAGAATTTTACAGAAGTCTGCTTCCTGTACTCATGGCTGGTTTAATACAGGAAATGTTTTTCAAGAATTCAATACACAGCTTTTTTATTCAGTCAAAATCAATGGAAAGAGAGCACCTTAAGACACTCATCTAAAGATAACAAAGAGCCAGGACATTTCTAAATAAGGCTGTCTAATGATTTACAACTCACAGAGCTAAAAACAGCATCAACATGAAAGTCAAGAATAATTTCAACAAAGAGATTCTGCTTACTATATAGCTCCTAACTGACAACTGGCACTGATAGATAGATAAAGGGATTTCTAAAAACATGCTCACATTAAACTTTCTGCATATATGATTTAATATACAGAAATACTATTCCTTGATTTTGTAAAAACTGGAAAAAGTCATTAGAAAGATCTGACTTTCAGTCAGATGTTACAAGACTTGGTACTTCACTACAACTAAAAAGGTCTGTTCTCTGAAGATGTGGGATATTTAGATAAATTACTTCAGACTTACCTGATGGTTCTGTACTTAAGTTGTTACCATAATTTACTCTTCAGAAACATGATAGATAAACCAGGAGCTCAAGTGCCTAATGCTCATAAGAGAACTTTTTCTTTTCTGGTATGACTTTGTGTCTGCAACTACTGCTTGTGTGTGCTTTACGACTAACACCCCAGTTTGTGTTTCTTTCTTTGTTGTTTGAGACTGCTTTTATACCTTACGATTGCTGGGGCATGAAGTGACATGTTTGTAAATAGAGAGCTTCTTATTTCAGGGAATCATGTTGCAGTGTAACACTGATCTTTCTTACATGGGAAAGAAAGCAAAATATGAGGTCAAAGTGGGAATCATTCCTGTCCAAACATGTATAGTACACATGAAGGATAATCTTTAACTAGCCAAATATATGTCTCTACAAAGTAGTCTTTTACCTTTGAGCTAATAATTTGGACACTTGTTACAGGCAATGAAATGGAACAGGTTGTATGGAGCATGATTCATCTTCTAAAGCAGACTTAAAACTCTGATGGTAGGTATCTTAATCAAGCTTATTACAGGAAATTGCTTATTACACTTTAATACTCTAAGATAACTACAATTAAATTACTGTAATTGCTGGAGAATATGTCAAGTTTCTTGCCAAGAGCTATTAGACTTCAAATGATCTTAAATTTAGTAGCAGTCCAGTTGTTTTACAGGTTGAAAGGGTCATTCTGCCTGCTCAGTGTCATTCCCAATTTTTTTCTGGGGCAGTTTTAGAACTGACTGTAATCAAAGGGCTGATTCTGCATCCTTAGCAATTATCAATTAGTTTTGTGGTGTGCAATAGTACCTGTTCAGCTAGATGGAATAAGAAACACATTTCATTCCCTAGAAAAATTAGAATCTAATATCGTTCAAAGTCAAGTCATAGAATCATATAATATCTAAAATTGGAAAGGACCAATGAGGATCATCAAGTCCATCCCCTTCTCCTCATACAACTATCTAAAACTAAACCATATGACTAAAAGCATTATCCAGACATTCCTTGAATTCTGACATTCTTGGTGACATGACCCCTTCCCTGGGGAGCCTGTTCAGTGACCGACCACCTTCTCAGTAAAGAACCATTTCCTAATGTCCAGTCTGAACATCCCCTGCTGCAGCTTCATTCCATTTCCTCGTATTCTATCGCTGGTCACCAGAGATAGATCAGCACTTTCCCTCTGCCACCATTCTTGAGGACGTTGTAGACTGTGATGAGGTCATCCCTCAGCCTTCTCTTCTCCAAGCTGAACAAGCCAAGTGACCTCAGCCACTCATCCTAACCCTTGCACTCAAGACCTTTCACCATCTTGGTCTCCCTCCTTTGGACACACTGTAACAGTCTTATGACCTTCTTATATTGAGGTGCCCAAAACTGCATACAGTGCTCAACATGGGGCTGCACCAGCGCAGTGTAGACTGGGACAAGCACCTCCCTTGAGCGGCTAGCTGTGCTGTGTTCGATGCACCACAGGACACATTTGGCCCACTTGCCTGCCAGGGCACACTATTGACTCATATTCAAGTAACCGTCAACCCCAAACCCCAAATCTCTTTCGCTGGTGCTGCTCTCCAGCCTTTCAACCCCTGATTAGTACATATAACCAAGATTACCCGATTCCAAGTGGAAAATCTGGCACTTGCTTTTGTTAAATTTCTTAAGGTTGGTGACTGCCCAGTTCCCTAGTCTACCCCAATCTTTCTATTAGGCCTCTCCACTCTCAAGGAAGCCCACAGCACCTTCTAGTTTAGTATCATCAGCAAACTAACTTAATGTACGTTTTATTCCTGTATCCAGATCATTTATAAAAACATTTAAGAAAGCTGTCCCTAAAACAGAGCCCTGGATAATCCCCCCGGTGACTGGCCACCAGTCTGATGTAACACCATTTACTCTAACTCTCTGAGCCTGACCTGTCAGCCCATTGCTCACCCAGCATATTATGGACTTGTCTAGGTGTATGCTGGACATTTTCTCCAGAAGGATACTGTGAGAGACAGTATCAAAAGCTTTGCTACAATCCAAATCCACCACATCTACTGGTTTCCCTTGGTTGACTAGATAGGTGACTGTCATAAAAGGAAATTAAAGCTGGTTAAGTGGGACTTTCTGCTCATGAAATCATGCTGGCTGTGACCAATGCACTGTCTCTCAAGTGTTTTTCCATAACTCACAGAATAACCTTCTCCATAATTTTACCAGGCACTGAAGTGAGACTGACAGGCCTGAAATTACCAGGGTCTTCCTTCTTAGCCTTCTTGAAGACTGGGACAGCAGTTGCCAGCTTCCATCAACTGGAACCTCTCCAGATTCACAAGACCACTGAAAAATAATGGAGAGGTCCTGTGATGACGTCAGCCAGCTCTTTCAGTACACTGGGATGGATCTCATCTGGCCCCATAGATTTATGCACATCCAGCTGGAGCAACAAGTCTTCAAAAAGTTCAGGGTTGGCTGGGAACTTATCATCCTCCCCAGTCAGTCTTCCAGCACAGGTCTGCAGGGGTCCCAAGGCCCATCACTGCTGTTAAAGGCAGAGGTGAAGAAGACACTAATCATGAAAGCAGGGAGGCCATCCAGGGAACATACTAATTTATGTCCAGTTTACATATACAAGCTAAGAATTCAAAATTTACTGGTGGGAAAAGGAAAGGATGGGAATTCCTTCTGATTATTAGCACTGGTCAGTGAAATACCATATCAAACAAATGCAGAGGCTCGTCTGTCTTTTCTTATATAGAACTTCCATTCTCCTTTAGAAAATAAGATTTTGCTACAATAAAATCAAGATATAAAAAGGTACTTTAAGAATGGGATTATGGGCAGGTGTTGAGTATGCCCTTTTTAGAAATGTTCACTTAAACATCTGAAAAATTATAGCTCCCAAATATGTTAAAATAATTTGGAATTTTAAGCCATAGTGCTCTTAAATATTAATAATAACAATTCCCTAAGGGCCCTTCACATTTATTTGGGAATATGTAGTGCTTGAATTCTTTTGCTTCATTAATTGCTTAACAATACAGATCAGAGATGAAATTGGTGGAAGGTGCTGAATGCAGTTTAGTGATTTTTTGGAATGCTGAATGAAGTTTAGATTCAAGCCCTCATTTTTACTACACACATCAGTTGTTTAGCTGCTTCCTCTCCAAAAGCCTTGCCTATCAATCAGGTATCTACTCTGTGAATATCATGCTGCAAACTATAAAACATTACAGAAAGTTTCTAAGCAGAGGAGAGGGTAAATCTGACCTTCTTTTATTCTCCAATTTCTTTTATCTCGTACCGGTATGTCAGACTGATGTAACCCAGCTATGTTTTCTCCTTCTTGTTCCTTCTTAGTTACCTGTATATGTCAAAGTCCTGCATGTCTGTTTGTGCTGCTGGTTGCTGGTATTGCAGAACTACATTGTACTCATAAGTGGTTATAAAAAAAATTAAAACTCTGAGGAAGGAGCTGAGCAGTCATAATAGTGTTTCCGTAACAAGACAGATATGTGCAAATAAATATATGATCCTGATTTAATTAATTTGTATAGAGAAGAAAAAGGATTAAATAGTGTCAGCCAATCACTGTAGCAAGAAACTGAAAGTTAAAAATTATGTTTCTTTCTAACATAGCTTAATACTTTCTGTCAGAGTCCCATGGTGCTGTAGTATTTTCTATAGGTATACCTATTTTTCTTAGATGACTCATTAATAAAAGTAAAATCTTTTGTTCTTGTAAAATTACAGCTTTTTTTCTTCTCATGATGTCTTTGGCTCAGAAAAAGTTGATTTTATACCTTGTTTTAAAACCCCTTTTGATTATCTGTATAAAAAGGAGACTTAGCATGAAATATGTATCTTGGCAAGCATATGTTTAAGTTTGGGGTGGTCTGTTTTTTAGAATACTTAAAAAATAAAACTTTAAGACCATTAATTTTCTATAATCTTTGGGGGGGGGGCTGGAAAAGCCCTGTTTTGTTGTGGTTTGGTTTTTCTCTTATCCTTCTCAGGTGATTTGTAGCTCTTATTTATTCAAGTAATACACAATTCTGTAGTCTTTATAAAGCAAAATGTCTAATGACTGTACAAGACTTCAGTCTGAGCAAGGACTGTAGGTCTGGTACAAATATACAAGCTGTTTGACATTGTCTTATAATAATTAAATTACAGTGTTGTCTTTTTTACAAACACAATCAATCTCTTTCAAAATGTGATGGGTCTAGTTTTGGGGGAGGGGTTACAAGGTGAATGTGTTTTCACTTCTTGATTAATTGGTGTCATTACTGGTTAACTGCCCTGATTAAGTATCTATTTAAATGCTTCATTTTTATTTTTTTACAAAATAAATGTCTTTTATTTTTGCATATTAGTCTAATATCTGTTTGACTTGCTTACTTCACATTATTATAGCTTACATTTGCATGTTACTTTAAACTGACAAATATTAGTGCTAAAGTCAGCCTTGGAGGCTACCTTAAAAATTAATCTATATTTTAAAGCAAGACTCTTTGTGCATGATGATACCTAGAGAACTAATTCATCTCATCCCACTTGAGGCACTATATGGAAGCAACCTATCCATATCTGTACATTTTATGTACTTATGAACTCTTTAGAAGGGGGATCATTTTAATAAAGAATGCCTCAGTAACAATAATTCAGTTAGCTGGTCTCCTTAGTCACCTGGATTATATATCTAGAACTAGGAAGAATTAATCTGGATCTATTACCTAATGAAGTATAATCCTTATTCTTTGGGATTTAGTGCCAGACTGAAATACATAACTGTTTTCATAGCATTTAAAAATATTCATGATTCTTCCAAAGGTGTCACTTGTATCAAGGGGTATCTATTCATTACCACTATAAAGAGTTTGATCTTGGTGCTAATGATTTACTCTTGGCTGTGGCCAAATGCTGTGATATTTTTGATTCCTTACATTCGAAAGGGCATACTTGTAACATGATTTTAGTGACCAGTATTGAATCTCTTTTGAAAAGTAATCACTGATACAAAACAGCCTTACAGGGATTTAAATACCTGAGCAGCACTTCTAAATCAAAAGGCACAGATTAAGGAGCTCAGAAATAATGGACACTTGAAATATGTAAGGGAATAAAATAATCTTCAGATTATAAATTATCAGATTCTGAATTGTTTGGAAAATACAGGCACTAAAAAAAGACCTCAAGTTTTGGAAAGACTAGGAGTACAGATGGGATTTTGATGAGCATATACTTACAAATGTATGAGATGATCAGGGTCACTAGGGAAAGTGTGTTATGAAAACCAAGTGAAGGTTATTTGGACATATGAATTTGTACACAATAAAAAAAAGGAGAGAATGAGGAAGACTGAAAGTCTGAGGAGGCTCCTGTCTCTTTCAGAAAATACATGAACATGATAACTTTCTGGGTCTACTGTAAGCTTAAATTATGCAGTTAATAAAAGTATATTGCAATTTACGTTGACTTCTAACTGATCATTGCAGAAAATGCTTATGATCGCTCCAGCCAGAGGAGTAAAAACGTAAAAAAGAAACAATCAAAACCCCAATTATTTGAATATTAAAGCAACTATTTATGTCAGCTAAAATAAAATAATTTACGCAGCTTTGAACATAGGATGACAGGAAGAATGTGAAAGATTGTGTTTTTCTCCAAAATACCTTCAGGCTATGTTATTTTTTTTTTCTTCAGAATCTTTTAGTCACATCTCTTTGTAACGGAAAAAAAGTTAAGATACACTAGGTGAATTTTATTGTGTCAAGAAATACACATTATGAATCCCTGTCATCCGATCATCTTTTCAAATTGAAACTTGTAAATGCAGTAAAACTGGAAGAGGTTATCTTGATATATATTTCTAGATGAGACAATACGTATTTCAATCAGAATATGCATTTTCTAACCAACATCCTGACAATGAGCTACCAAATAGACCAGCTGCAGAACAGCAAGTACTACCTAAGCAACATGAAATATTTTTTCGAGTCAGGTCCTTTGTACATACTTTCTGTGGTGAACTTAACATGAAGAACAGGGGGCACTACAAACACATTGAACAAAAATGACAATGTTATTCTGAAATGCACTGAAGTATAGTTACGCATATGAACTGTTATAATTAATTCAATTTCTGAAATGAACACAATTGCTGCCTTCTGAAACACTAGAGGCTAAAGGAATTGTATTTACTAAGCTAAATTTAAGTCAATTTTCTTTTTCTATCAGGGAAAACTTCCATTAGCTAATCAGAAAGAGGGAAACAGTAGTTTTCTGCAGTGGAGAAACATCCTCATAACCCATGAGTGTCTTGCAAAACTTCAGATGTAATAGGCTTTCTTATCTGTATATTTTTCTGTTTTTTTCTTTTTTTTTTTTTTTTTCCAAATAAAATGTTCTGCAAATGTCTGAAAGGTTAGAGGGTTGTCTGCTTGTCATTTAGGTACACTTAGCTAATCTTCATTAATGTGCTTTTGACAATTTACTCTTGAATATCTCCAGGGAAGGAGATTCCACAACCTCGTTGGACAACCTGTTCCAGTGCTCAGTCACCCTCACAGTAATAAGTGTTCCTCGTGTTCAGGTGAAATTTCCTGTAGTTTAGTTTATGCCAGTTGCATCTTGTCCTATCGCTTGCCACCACTGAGAAGAGTCTGGCCCTATCCACTTAACACAGCTGATCACAGCCCTCTGAGACCTGCCATTCAGGCAATCCACCTCACCATCCAGCCCAACTGCCTGAGCTTGCCTATCAGGATGTCAAGGCAGACAGTATAAAAAACCTTGCTGAAGTCCAGGTAGACAACATCCACTGCTGTCTCCTCATCTATTCAGCCAGTCATCCAATTGTAAAAGGCAATCAGGTTGTTTGAGCATGATTTCCGTTTGGTGAATCTATGCTGACTACTCCTCATCACCTTGTTTTCCAAATACTTAGAGATGGCCTCTGGGATGAGCCATTCCTTCATCTTTCCAGGGACTGAGGTGAGGTTGACAGGCCCATATTTCCCAGGGCCCTCCTTCTTGCCCTTTCTGAATACTGGGGTGACATTTGCTGTCTTCAGGCACCTCTCCTGGCTTCAATGACCTTTCAAAGATGATCAACAGTTACCTAGCAGTGGTTCCTGTGTCCAATAGAGCCAAATGTAATTCTTATTTAATCCCTATATAATAAGATAAAATTCCATGGCGTTTAATGAGAATTTCTGTTTGACTATATTAAATGACTTTGTCCTAGTAGAATACTTTCTGTACTGTAAAAAAAAAGCCCAAAACCAAACCAAAACAAACCAAAGACTTTCCCCCTCCCGGGCCCCCCCCACCCCCAATC
>JANHGB010056269.1:0-32998 GCA_026283785.1 Coracopsis vasa
GCTCAAAGACTCCAGAACTGGACAGAAAAGGGCTTTTTGCATTGTAAGATAAAAACAGTGTGCAGGCTTACAAAATGGAGCATTTTAGTTAAAATCTAAAATGGGAGATGAGTTAATAAAATGTACATTGAGGTAAAGATAAACTATATACAAGAAGTTATTTAAAATAATGACAATACAAGTCACCTAGATCACTTGGGCCTCTAAAGTTGTGTGACTAGTAGCCTAGTACATGGGGGAGACATTGCTTTATCTTTCTATCCCTAAAAGCAAAAGATGTAGGAATGACTGAGAAGGGCAGTGTCTGATCTCAACCATGGAAGGGAAAGTTGAGCTGGTTTTGCCCAAAGGTTACTTTCTCCCTTCTCAAAGGCCTCCTTGTTCTCCACAGAAGGGATGCCTTTTGGTAAGACTTGTGTCCTCAGCTACACCAAGTGTTTTGACTCAGAAAGGTAAGTTTGTGATTGCAATCGTACTGTTAATGCTATACAGCTGTTCTCCAGCTAATGCATTTATCACCAGCAATCCAAAAGAACTGTATATATTGCATATGAATAAACCATATTATTTGTGAACCCAACTGGCTCTTTTGAACCTGACCAGGCTAATAAACAGGTTAATAAATTGTTTGTGCAGCCAGTGTGGGGCCTATGTCCCATCTTGAGTCATGTTGCTATGGTTGTAGCTATGTTACATAGATATGTTGTTAATGGTTGGACTTGATGATCTTAAAGGTCTTTTCTAACCTAGCTGACTCTATGATTCTCTGGTTTTGCCTGTAGTTTACATTGTTGGTTTTTTGCAACACACACTGTACCCAGAATAAATATATAAAAAAAAATGTATTATTGTACTGGCTCCATAGAGACATCACACACGAGCAGGAAAAGCAGCTATTTACCTGTTCATCTTCACTGTCTGTCCCGCCTAAACTCAAAGAGCTATGACGTTGAACAGGGTTGGAGGACTGTGGGATAAAATAAGGAAGAGGGTAAGTCAAAGGAAGTATCACACTGAAATATCTGGGACTGGGTATCCAGTGCTAATTGTGAGAAAACAAGAGGAAAGATAAAGGGTCACCGCGTCCCTGTCTCACAGGGTAGGTTTCATTTGTTCACTGGGGATCAAACAAAGTAGAGAAGCTTTATCCTGCTATGAGAGATGCCAAGTAGGTTGACCACATGAGATGATACATTTTATGATGTTGTTTTAGCTTATAGTTTAAGATCTTCAAATTTACAAATGTTTACATGGTTACTCACGTCCAAAATCATGCATTTGCTGTGAGAAGCAATTCCTAACAAAGAAGATAACCAAAACCCTCACTGAGTCCCATCAGGACCTGTTCTCCTCAGACTCATAGGATTGTCACTTTCCTGACAATTCAACTAATATTGCCCTAGAGTATTTTTTTGCAATTCCAAAGCCAGTAATTGCTTAAGGTTCTCTTGCAGTCTCTTAAGTAACTGTTTAAGAATCTCTTGCAGTGATTTTTGTTTTCCTCACTAGCCTTAAAACACCCCAACATTCTTCCCCTTTCACAGGTGCAGGAAACTGCCAATCTCTCCAGGTCTTTGAAGCTGGAAGACATGGAAAGTTCATTTTGTGCAGCGTAAGTACCTTGGCTTGTTCTCGCACTGGAAGTGGAACAGTCACAGTCACACAACACTCACCCATGAATAACTCACTTTTTATGCTTTCTGCCATACAGACCTGCCAGGAAAGACTGCTTTGCCCAAAGGCACCAAGAGGTGTCATATCAACTGAATTTCTCTCCTCTTTCCCTAATGATACAGGTCATAACTGCTCCAGCACTGGTTTACAGAAAAGCATAGAAAACTGTACTCAGAAGGGTTTTTATAAGGCCACTTCCTAGGTATCTCTCAGTGACAAGTCTACAATCCACCTAGGGAATTTGTTCTAGTTCTGACTGATCTGTTACCATCAGATTTTACCATAAGTAAGCAACAAGGTTCTTCCCTGTCTCCAAGCAGATTTTATCTTTTCCAAACAGGTGGTCACTGAAGTGACATGGCAATTGTACCTTGCTTGGTGAATCTGTCAGAACGTCGTGAAGGGTCGAAATTTCAGGAGGGCTTCTAGGTAAACCATCATCTTCAGAAACAGCACCTGCATCTTCCAGCTTCTTTCCAGTTATAACAAGAGGAGGTGATCCAAGTCTGATGTTCTGCTGCAACTGAAGCTGCAGTTGAAAATAAATTTAGAATAAAGACTTTAAATAGCATTATTTATAGGGGACATTTTGGACACTTTTACCCCAGTTGCTCCAATTAGGGACGCAAAATTTCTTACTTAACAGAAATACTTGAAGAAACAGCCATTTACAGAAAATAGTCATTAACAGAATTTTTAGTTAGTTACATTCATCAGGGACTCATCATTAGAACTGGCTTTGGTACCAAATTAAAACCAGTTTTATTCAGTGAGTTACCAAAGACAGAAATTTCACCATTCCAGAAAACTTACAGCAATTTAACTCAATTTAAGTTTAAAACTTTAAAAAGTCTACATTTAAGTATTCTTGAAATAATTACATGTATCCAGATGTCCCAAAGAGTCACACAAAGCATAGTCATTCAGCACCTCCCAACGCCAGGTTTATGTGGTCAGCTTTCCTTTCACAAAGCCCTTCCAAATATTAAAATCTTGTCTCCACCCTCTCCTGCACGAGTAGGTGAGTCTCACTTTTTATAGAAAGCAAATTTAATTCTGGTCTGCCCTAATGAATTTCTTGTTAATTTTCCCCAGCATCACATCCTGGTCCTGTCTATAGCAAGAACGATAACGGCAGCCAGAAATAAGTTTGTTTGTAATGGAGTACTGGGATTCTTTTCCAAGACTGCACAAAAAGAATGCTCTGGCAGGCCCTGACCCCAGAAAAATAAAACAAAGTCTGCAACCTCACAAGCAGCCAGATGTTCCCTCAAACTGAAAAAGTTCAGATCTCAGGAAACACCATTACTAAAATTCTTGGCTTAAGTCTGTTATTATGTCAAAGCTGGAAAAGAAACAAGGTCTGAACAGAAACTTTGTCCTTCAACTAAAACTACCTCAACTGAATATTACCCAGATAAAAATGCAGACCTGTTTTTTTCTGTTTCTGTGCTTATTAAACCAGATTGGGAAATTCTAGGCCTAATTCTGTGCTCCTCTGCAAGCTTTGCATTCATTCATAGCTCTAAAATAGATCTAATTAGCTGCCATTCTTATTCATTAAGATTAATTTGCAACATAATTCCTGTGGATCTAACAGCCACACAGGATAGCACAATGTCACCCTTTACACCACTAGGCCCCCAGTTCAAACAGCTTTCTTGCCCTCTTAACAACAGTCAAGGAGTATCACCAATATGATCTGCAAAAGAAGGACTGATGGCAAACTGGACAGAGATTGCAATGTATCAAGACATACAACATACCTGTGCACTTTATGGGAAGGAAAATACAGAAAGTCAGTTTTGCTTTTCTCTCTTTTCACAACTTCCCATCTTTGATTTATTAGATTTATTACATGAAGACAGCAAAATATTCTGGGGGAAACTGAATTTACAGTCTGTCATCTACTGGTAGAAGTTAATTTACATTGCTAAGAAAATAACAGCTTTTATTAGTGCTTGGCTTTTATTCTGACATGAGTCAAGCTCACAGAAACAGACTGTCTTTTATGGCTATAAAAATAGTGCTGGCAGTATTACATTACCATGCAGGATGATGGATGGATGGATGGATGGATGAAGAGAGGGCACAGTGGACTGGAGATAGCATGAAAAGAGGGGTTTTTTCCCCAGCAAAGTTCTATCATATATAAACATTATTTCTCCTGCTACTCCTATTGTTATACAAAAAAATACCCTGAATTGAAGCTCAGTTTATTTTGCAGTCTTATGAAAGAACAAGTCCCTCTGTGCATCTTCTATTACTAAACATGTGATGCAATTGTGTTTTGCAACACGAAACTCACACTGTGCAAAGGAAGAATTTCAATGGCCTTTGGCTGCTTTATCAACCATTTGTTTTCAGTTTCTGGAAAAAATCTTAAACTTTTATCTCAGTGCTTTGAGCTAGGCAGTCATTTAAACGCGATTAATATAACCAACAGTTGATAAGGGAGCTGTCAAGGAGGGTTCAGTATGTGCCTTGGAAGAAGGAAATGACCTAGCAGAATACAGTATCCTTTGTTGGCAGAGATCAGAAGAATAATGATATAAATAAAGCTGTCACTAAGAGTGCCTTGACATATCCATCATCCCACACACTTACACAGCTGCAGGTGCTAGCATGTACAGTGAAAACACCATAGCCAGAATTGCTCAAAAGAGTAACAGTATAAGGGACACACTACATAATAAATAAATGGCCTTAATTTAAAAACAGTAGCTATGAAGTGAAGAATAGAAATTCCATTGGAAGAGGACATGCTCATTAAGGAAAGTTTCCTTAACTTTCTGTTAAGGAAAACTGGATTCATGTCACTCACACACTATGAGACCTGGGAAAGGCTGGAAGCACCAGGACTGCTCAAAGATGAAGTTTCCAAGAGGCAGAATAGATCCTAGGAGATAGCTAATACAAAGCAGCACCATGAATGAGGGGATGATGTTCTCACCTGCAAAGTTTTCACTCTTCCAGGTATGTTTTCCTGAGACAACAGATCACCTGCCACATTTCCTGGTGCAGATTCAAAAATGAAGACGCTGTCATGGGACAAGGCTTTGTTTCCCATGCTTCCTTTGGGCCTGGGAAGGAAGGCAAGAAGAGTGGTCAGTGCACTGGATACATCCCTCCAACACTTCCCTGCATTACTTCACCAGGGCAGAATGATCACAAAGAGACCAGAGTAGAATGCATCTCACTTAACTTCAGATTTGTGCATATTAGCTGTCTTAGTGTAGTCGCTGCTAGTTCCTTTTATACTCAGAAGGAAGGAAGAAGCACATATGGTACAAGTGACCATGGCCGCAGTTACATGTCTGTCCATGGCCAAGTTGAAGTACCCACGTAAGATATTCTTGCTCTGCTCCTGTGCTCACTGGGTGTTCAGCCCAGTGAAGCATTGATGAGTCCCCACAGTTAACTGGCTTGTAATTAACTGAGATTGATTGGGGTTGGACTATTCAGCTGTGCAGGGCAAATTCTGCACTTGGGTGGCACAACTAGAAAGGCTCCAAATCTTTTATCCACCAAGTTCCATCAGCACAGGCAGGCAGTGTCTGTGTGTTACTTTGCTCAAAAGACCACCAGGAGGGCCTCTACCAGGATTTTGTTCTAGTGTTTGACCGGAAAACAACAGAGAATACTCTCATGTTGTTGGCTGCCAGCCTCAAAACCCACAAGTTACAAGGATTCCTTAGCTCAGCTTCCCTGCAGGCAATGCTCTTGCCTTTGAAAGTTGGACTCTAGGTGACAGGGGATGATTAGGAACAGAACTCTGACAAGGAAAATCCAGTAAGTCTAACACTGTTCTGCAAGGAAATCAAACAGAAGAGGTCTCTGCTATTTGCCTAACCCCAAATTCTCTCTTTATTTAGAAGAAAGCCCTGAAAGACTGTGAACTTTTATAAATACTCCATGTAAAAAAATCCCAAATTACTTTTTCCTCCTGCAACTCCCTTCTTTATATCTCCAGGGACACCACCTCCTTTGTCTGCTTGACTAACCCTCCTATGGCCCCTAAAGGTGTAGTCAATCTATGCATTCAATCTGCAAGCTATGCATTCATTCATATCTCTGTAAAATGGATCAAATAAGCTGCCATTCTTATTGAACAAGATACATTTGCAATGTAATTCCTACAGCTCTAACAGCCACACAGGGGTTGGTCTCTCGTTAGGATTCAGAGAAGTTCAATTTTTAAACATTACGTGGTGTATGGGGTTTGCATGGCAAGGGTTTGGTAGTGAGAAGACTCCAGGGGTGGTTTCTGTGAGAAGGTGCCAGAAGCTCCCCCCATGTCTGATACAGATGTTATATTTTTCTCTCCTCTGTCCAGCTGAGGAGGGGACTGATGGAGCAGCTTTGGTGGCACCTGGCACCCAGCTGGGGTCAACACACCACACATGGTTTAAAAAAGAAAGCAAGGAGGAAGAAAAGAAACCAGTGCTTCTGCCTCAAGAGCAAACACACAGTGGCATTACTCTAGGATCGGTTCTGATACTCTGCATGCCAGAAATTGCAAAGCGCAGGGTCCTGCTATAAACCCTTCAAAAGCTATATTTCCATTGGCTTTCAGGATCAGGTTTTCCAAAGGATTATGTACCTCAGTCTCTTTATGTACTTACAAAGCATGCTTATGCTGTGCAGGGTCTGGACACGATAAAGTTTTCAAGTAGCACAAACATATCCTCTAATTCTTTTGGATAGTCCACCTAATCTTACCTCTAAGGGTAAAACCAGAAGGGTTTTACTCACTTCCTGATCTCTGATCTTGCAAAACAGTTCATAATCACTGGAGGATAGTGCTGGAGTAAACAGCAACTGGACTTTAAGTATTTGGTTAAGGGCAAGAGAAGGAGTTTGCACCCACACTGCCTCTGGAGCAAGCAGTTGATTTTAAGCCAGATCCCTCCTATGGGCCAATGGGGTAAACTCGGCTGTTCCTAAGCTTTTCGGACTGGGTTAGCTGAGTCACTCTAATTCCCCTTAGCCCAGGGGGCTGGTTATGTGATCACTTACTCTGTTGCTGTTATGCTAACAAACAAAATAAAGAGATTGTTGTTTCATTCCCAGATCATTTCCATGATGCAATTGCATAAACACAACAGAGAGCTTGGGGAAAGGTGGGGCAAGGAGGAACCAGCACCCATGAGAAAGTAACATCTATAAGCTATTCCACCAGAAGAAACACAGTGTCCAGCTCCACCAAATGCCTTGTATGACCATACAAAGCATTTGGCAGCAATGCTGATTTCAGCATGTCTCACTCTGGTCACCTATTTGTGCCCTCTGCCAGTGTCCCCTACAACAAACCACTGCAAACCACAGAGGATGTGTCAGGTGTTTTGTCACACTTTACTAGTCTGCAGCTCTACAACTCAAGGCCTAGGGTAATACAAAGAGAAGCCTGGCAGAGTAGCTAACAAGGGAGTATGAGGAGGGTGGGAAGCTGGAAAACAGCCAGATACCGATGCATGACACCCCTGGTGAGAGAGCTAACCATGTTCAGAGCATTGTCCCACCACAGATTCAGTCACAGATATGCAATGAAGTGTTGTGTAGCTTGATGGTTTAAGGTTATGAGCGAAGCAGTGTTAGCAGGGCAAGCTAATAGCTTGTAATACGCTAATTGAAGAATGGGCAAGTTTTTGAGCTAACATCATTCGGGGATCTGAGAATTGCTCTGCAATTTGCTTAAGCACTTGCAAACTTCACTCACCTGGACAGCCAACCTCACTCACATGGACAGACCTCCACGGGTAGCTAATGAAACTAGAGGTCTTCAGCTGTACCCAAACAGCTACATAAGAAAGTTAAAGCAGCAATCTCACACTGATAATACACCAAAAATATTTCTGTCCCTTTACCCCAGCCATGATGTAGCGCACTACCGTTGCTAAAAACCAGCAACTCGACTTCACGTGTATTCTCTCTACTAGCACTACTCAGTCATCATTCCCTTGTAAAGTTGCTCCTGATCAGACCCTTCCAGATTTCAAACACTAAACCCAATCAAAACAATCTGGGCTGTCTGCAATTTTATCCTAAGATGTTGGGTCACCCCTGCCCCTGGCTGCCCTTCCCCTCCTCTCCAGGCTGGCTTCTGAAGCACTAGCAGAGAAGGAGGAAATTCCTGGAATTCCTTCATCAGCATTAGGGCTTGTTTTGCACAAACTTGGACAGAGGTTGCTCCTTAGGGGCCAACTCATGCTTTCATCCTCCTGCTGCAAGAGGTCCGTTCCCCCAGCAGCTTACCCAGCCTCCTCCGGTGAATGAAGTGCAGTCGTGTCGAGCACGGAGATGCTGACATCGCTGCTGGACTGGCAAGGTTTTAAATTACTCTCTCCCCTGGGAGGTGGAGGCTCTTTCCTTTTCTTCTTGGCAAAGAAGTTCTTGAAAGTCTGAAATTTGGATTTTTTCTTTCCTGAAACATGAGAGAAATGAAAATTTACGGAAGTTGGAGGCGTTGCTTAGTCTGGAGAATGTTATCTTGTAACTTCTGGAGGAAGCCTCAAAGCTACAGCAGCCCATTCAGTTCTAGTTCCTTTGTAAATAATTCAGTGCTGGAGCCCAGTGAAAGGTGAAGCTGCAGTTCTTACATTTGCTGCCTATAAAGCAACACTGGCATCGAGCTGACAATAGTGGTGCCTACTTAGGTTCCAGGTTTTGAAAAATACACCTTACGTAGAGAATGTATCTACCCACAAGTGAACAGTGCTCATGCCAATCACACTTGATACATTTTCACTTTAAAAAGTTATGTCAATGTCTTCAACTCTTATTGTTCTTTACTTAGCTTGGCGTAGTTCTGCTTTGTCTTTACTCGGTGAATAAGGAGATAACACCTGGAGGATATTCAACATTTGGCAAAAAGACTGAAACTGGCAAAAGAATTTATAAACTCTAAAACATAAATATCTGTTTCCACATTAAAACACTGCCCCAAAATAAAAATCAGCAACTCCTTCAAGGACAATGGAGCAAACTTAGATTAAGACAGTGCTCTGCAGGACATGAAACCTCCAAACACAGCAGCCCTAAGAACACAATTGGAAAACTATTAATCTGATTTCATTGCCATTGATTTTCCATTGTCCAAATGAAAACACAAAAAGAACAAAATAAACCATATGAAACATCACTGACTTATTTAATTTTTAATAACCTAAGATACTTTAACATTCTCATTTATATTTTCCTTCAGCACACAAATGCTGCATCTTGTCACTGAAGCTTGCACGGGGGGGTCAGTTTGGAGTGGTTTGGGCCAAACTATTGTACTAAGACCCCTGTAATTTCTGAAATACATATGCAGAGCAATAACATCACTGCATATCTGAGCCAAATTCATTGTTCAATTAATACTTTACAAGAGTTGGCATAATAAATGCCCACAGCTGGAGGGTTCCTCCATAAGCAAGGCATTATTTCAACACAATTATTGTCTTCTCCCAGCAATGATTTAGTCGGCGATGCTCTGTTTCAACGTGTGCCCTGTACGTGTAGGGATCTCTGCCAATGGGCCTTATCTGGGCTGAAACTGTGCCACCACACAGCTGCATCAGACAGTAGCCACTTTGAGAAATAAACAATGATACTGAGATATACTCACCCTGTCTCCTCCCTGCTCTCAAGCCCAGCGCCAGCACCATGTGTCAGGACATACAAGGACACTGCTACACTGGCCGGCACAGATTGATGAGATGGTTACCTCTCTGCAGAGCAGTATCAGCCACAGAAGACCTACACATTGCTTTTCAAGTGACTTGGGCTGCCATGGACACCAAATTATCTTCCAAACCATGCAGAGCAAAACTATCAGTGGAGTTCCACTCATCTGAATAATAACGGATGTGGTGCTCCTTGGAGGGTTTATCAGTGGAAGACCTTTGCAGTCAGCCACAATGCCTCCCAGATAAAACAACATGTTGAGCATCCTTTAGAGAGTCTTTAGAAACGCTTCCCTTTCATTAGTGTCATTCATATCAGCAATTAGACAACTTATATGGTATTCTCCCAGGAAACTTGTCAGAGCTGAGATGGTTTATTTTAGATGAGCAAAACAAAGGTTTAAAATGTTTCATGAAAGCAGTGCCCCAAAATTGTCAATTCAGCAATGTCTGCTAACACAGGCCAATGACCCAAAGAGCACCATGGCAGACTTTGCTACACACAGACAGCTCTGCAACTTAAAGGCGGTCTAAATGAAAAACAATGACATTCTCATGTACAGTGGTCAGCTGACAGTGCTATGGACAGACAGCAAGTCTGATTCTAGTGCAATTATTACTGATGACCTTAAGTAAATGCTGGTATTTCTTGAGAACCGACACCACAACACAAAAAGAAGTCATCCTAAGAGCATTTAAGAGAAACAGACATAAGTCCTACCACAAAGGATAACATTGCCAGGGTACTACTCCAAATGCTTGTTTGGATCGGAAGTGGTGCTAGCTTTAGAATGGAGCCCATGGAGAGGACTTGCAAACACTGCCAGTGACTGAAATTCAGCTGGCATGGGACAACACTTGGGTATCACTGTGCAACAGAGAGTCCTCTGGTGCAGACACATCAGTTACTTCAGTGCCTTCTCCAACCTCTAATTTATTACTGGTGCGCAGTAAACTGTTCACACCCTGAACAGTTGTGCACTAGTTTCACACACTGTTAAAAGGATATCACATGTAATTTAAAGGTGCCTACGTTTCAGCACACTGTGAAGTAGCCCAACGTATCACTGAATTGGAAGAGTGCTCTGTGATATTTGAACTGATAATATACAAGATTTATTACTTAAAATGAAAAAAAATCATTGTGTAACAAAAATCCAGACAAAGCAAGGAGAGAATATCCAAGCTCAGACAACTACGCCTATTTCCCCTTCACCCACTGAAGGATAATGACTCATGATTTTTGAATTCTTATGGTTCTCAATCTTCAATTTTATGGCATTAAAAATAAAAAATTTCATTTAAAGGCTACTGCCCTAAAAAGCAAAAGCCTTCCAAAAAATTAGTTGCTTCTGCTGTTATTTAGCCCACTATAACAGAAGGAGCAGGAGTAAGCATTTTTCTTTCTCTGTAATGTTTGTTTATTCTGTATTTTTGCTGTTTGTGTACTGCCTATTTCACTGTTTCTCCTGTGCACAGAGAGAATTAACACACATCTTTCTGCTCTTTGCACGTTTCCTCTCTATAACAAGAGAAAAAGATGCTTTTCCCAGTGCAAAATTCAGGCTGTAAAAAGCAGAGGGAACATCTGATTTGGGAGCTCAATAATCATATTTAAATTAAACAGTTAATTTGGGGATCTTCTGTGTTCTCTGAGTTCCTAAGGAGCCTCCAGGAAATATTTTCCATTTTCTCAAATTCAAGGACTAGATACTTCACCAATAAACACACATGATTAAAAAAAAACCAAACCCACAGACAATATTGTCAGAAAAGACCATGATTCTAGCTTCATAAAAAGTACCTGATATTGCCAGCCAGGTAATAAAATCATGGAATTCAGGAAGGCTAACATTGGGTGCTGACAGTTTTTGGACAGTGATCTGGTTACTGCCATCAGGAAGGAGCAGATGCACTGAAGCCCTCTACTACTAGTCAGACAATAAGGTAAACCTCAGGAAGACAATCTAATTGACTAGATGGTGGAGGCTGGGGATTTTAGCCTTCTGGAGCCTTCACATCACAGACCAGTTAAAGCTATGAAAAGGAAGAGGTGAGGCAATCCTAAATTACATGGGAAGTAAGCAAAAGAACCAAAAATGGCTTTATCCAGGTCCATCAAGTGTCTCTTGAATATTTCAGCATCAGTGCAGCAGCCTTTAACTTTTCTAAGTTTTGGTTCAGTTACAGCCAGAAATATTCCCGCTTGGTTTAGAGCCAACACTTAAACCAGGAAGCCACCTCCTGCCTTCCCTGTGACGCAGCTTAGAATTTGATCCATTTTGGGAATCTTCCAGTGAACCCGAGTACAAAATTTGCATGTGTGGGTCTCACACAGGTTCACCAGCATGCCATGGATACCACTGGAACACCTCAATAAACTAGATCACAAATTTAAGGTTTCAGCCACTGCCCAGCATCCATCATTACACTTTCTTCACCCCATCTATCTGCCATGCAGAATTGAACTAACAGCCACCTTGCCATTTGCTTCTCTTTTCTACCAATATTTTGAAAGTGACAAATGTATTTCTAAAGGACAAAGCAAGACGATCTTTGAAACACAAACATTTAAGATGACTGGGAGATAACAGCAAAAGAAAAGAAAACAAGTGATACGACAGCTACTTTTTGAAACACCTCAGCTTCATATGCTGTTCTTCATATTCACTTATCTCCTCAGGAATAGTCTGAACACTGGAAAAGAGGGTTTCCTTTAATTAAGACAATTTGTTGGCATAAGTAAGATATTTTCCTTTCTTCCCTATTATTCCATTCCCTCATGGCAGTTTGCATCAGCCCATGCCGCTAGATTAAAGAATAAGTAATAAGTCGTTGCCTGTGGCCAGAAGCAGCAGTGAGGCTGCAGTGGGGGTGCTGCAACAGTTCCCACAGACAGAGGCTGGCTAAAGGCTCAGCTCCCACCTCTGTAGGATCCATCAAAGCCTGCACAACAATCAGTCCTTCAAGCTCTAACGTTCTATTTTTTAAAATCCAAGCCAGCATCAAAAAGAATATCCTCCATCAGGTGATGACCCTACAGCACTGCACATTCAAAGACCCTTCCCACAGTACTGTCAGCTGACAAAGCCAGACAGATTTTTTTTAAACTACAAAACCCAAAATAACACTGCAAAACAAGTCACTACAGACCCCTGACCATGAAGAAAATAAATCCTGACTTCCAAATCAGCTATACATTCACAGAACACCTGCTTACCTGTATACTCTTCAAGTGTGTCTCCTGTTTCAGGTGACTGTGTGACCTCTGTTGGTCCTGTAGCCATGATGTAGTCACTGAAATAGAGATGAAAGCATCAGTTATATTTTCACCTACCTTCATAGCAGAATATGGTCCCACCAAGCATGAAAAAAAGCACATGGTGGGATCTTTTCTGAAAGTGTATACCCAAATGCTGATCACAGACACGGCTCACACACTTTTTTGCACTTCAGCCACAGAACTTTTACTCACTTTTCAGTAACATTTATACCTCCAGCCAAAACTAACAAACCAGTTTAACTTCTTACCAGTACCTTTGTCTTTTTAGGAAACCAGGACCAAAGTTTGCATTAATGAAAGATGTCATTAAACTTGCTCAGCAAAGACTGTGATGCTTCCCAGTCTCAGAATAACGAGCCTTTATGACTGCTCTTCACGAGAGCATGACAGCTCCATGCTACTGTAAAATACACCCACAAATAAGTGCTCTGCTGCCAAAGGTTCATGTGTTCCAGTGTCCTCACAGCAGGCATCAGGCTAGTCTGTCAGCATTATTAAAATTAGTTAAGCATCAGCACTGAAGCATCATCCTGAGCTATGCTACATCGGTGGAAACCGATAGATCAAATTTATTTTGGATCCAGTGCAATCAGCTTTTAGCCACAAGCTTTGAAACCTTATCGCAAGCAGGGCTATTGATCAACCAAATTAACTGACGGCATCATCTTCCTGCTCGATGAAAACAAAAGTGCAGCCTAGTTTTAAGATCATTCAATGTTAACTGGCTCCACTTTGTATTTTCCAAGACTCCTAAATGGGTGTCTGTCAGAGACAAAAGAATTAAGCTGCAGACTGTGAGAGTTAAAGTACAAATGTCAAGCAACAATAGAAATGTGACAGTTTAGCAGGGCAGCTCATAAATACTGGCCTTTGTTATGGGAGATATCTAGGTGATACATTTACACAGTTAGCAGTTCCAATATACTTTGTCAGGACTTAAAGAGCAAGAAATCTTTACAAACAAATGCAAATACCCAGCAACCAATCCTGCTCCCTTTTCTGCACAGACCTCATCTAACATTTTTCCACCTCAAAGTGGTGTAAGAATAGTGCCAAGATACGCATCTCAACAGCAAGCAAGATTATGATTCTATACGAATTTGGTCCATCACTAAACTATTCTATTTCATCTTTACCACCCACACACTCTATAACCTATCATGCCCAAAAGCACTGGGACTTTCCTGTGAGCCCACGTCCTCAGATAACCTTAAAAGATAAGGTGCAGAAAATCAGAGGCAGAGGTGATGGGACTGTCACCAAAAAAAAGGGAGCAGACCATGGAGATAAGAGGCAGAGTTCCTGCAAAACCAGACCACGGAGTAAGCTTTCCCTATACCAGCCACCCAGATACACAGACTGCCATGCTGCTGAATGTAGGGAGAAGTGGAGGAGACAGACTGCAGTGGTTCTCTGTTTTGTAACAGATCATCCATGAGCAGTGAACACAGGAATGCATTAACACACTGTAGTTCTGAACAAACTCATTCAACTTACTAAAAGCAATGAAAAAGTCATTGCAGCAACCAGACCTGGTTGCACCTTTTCAAAATAAGACACACTGAGGAAGTTCTTAAAACAATTGTGTTAGACATACTGAGAAGCAACAAAAATGAAGACTTTTAGGATTTTTTCCCTTTTGGATTATCATAACCATTCAACTCTTCTCCCTTTTTTTCCCTCACATCTCATCAACTATCCATGAAAATGTGCACATTTTGATTAAAGTATTCACCAGCAGACTTTCTCATAGACTATTTCTCCATATTATAAGGAAATTCAGCTCGAATTTCACCCTCGGCTTCACGCACCATGCACATTGATCATGTTAGATTTTTCTTGAAGGAAAGGGAAATGCATCTGAAGTAAAGTATCAAGAAAGCACTCAACAAACTTACAAGGACAAACTGGCAAGTCGCTTCTTCTGCTTTACCCACCTGCAATAAAATCAAAGCAAGAGAAAATGCTGCTTTCAGATCAACCTTTGTTACCACCAGCTCTACATTTATTTGAATTACTCAATCATCTCAGCTGATCACTCAGAATCCCTCCAGCCTTTGGAAAGATTTTGACTGCTACATTTATTATAACTGCAAGCATTTACTTCCAATTGGTTTATCTCTTATACAAGTAGAACTGTAATTGTGAAGCAGTTCAGCTCTGAGGCAGTCTCTTCACAGTCAAGTCAGCGCCAGCATTAACTCGATTTTATAGCTGAGTTCTCTGGAGCATGTGGAGGTCAAGTGTCAATTGCAAGGGTGCACTGGTTGTTGGCAAATGTGCCCCATTTAGGACCTAATGGTTTGGTGCCTCATCACAGTATCATCTTTTTCCAATAAACTGAACACCACAGATTTCTCCAAGCTTTGAGTTAGCAACGACCAGAAAAAGATACACATTTCAGCGAAGTCTAAGTTCCATCATGAAAAACTTGATGACACCTGAAGGAAAGTTGGCAATTAGACAACACTTAGACTTCAAATTCTGGTGGCAGTGAGTTGTACTTTACAGAAAAGAGCTAGCAAATGTTCTGAGCAACAAACCCTAACCTGGATCAATGTAATGGAGAAAAAAGAGGACAAAACCCCATCAATACAAATACATGTGAGTGCACAGGCATTAACTTATCGAACCTTCAGACATTCACCACTTCCAGGCTTTAATGACAGCTGACAGATGCAGTGTCAGGATGTGTCAATACCATGTACATTCAGTTCAGTCAGCTGTACTAACCATGTGCACCCTGAGAGCTTTCCCAGAGCATTATGCCATTAGAGACAACGTTTTAAACAAATGCTGTAGGCATATGGATTTCAGTGATAAAAATATCAGGTTAAACAAATGTCCTTTTAGAGCAGTACTTTTGGTATTCTTCAGGCTAGGAGATGCTAGACAACAGCATCCCTCACACAGCGATGAAGGAGACTGTCTCCTCATTGGGGAGCCATCAGTGATAAGAATGATAGCTACAGTCAGCCAGGGTAGCAGAGTTGTCAAGTCACAGCTACAGTTTGCTTCCTACTAGAAGTGGAACAATGGGCACATTTCCTCAGTCTACAGATTTCTAGTCATGCTCTTAGTCTTCTCTCAAACAGCATTTGCAATCCCTGCATATGCACAGGCCTCCTGCTGCAGAGGTACAGTACAAACAAGATGCTCAGTCTCTGCTAGACACCTTAAAAAACAGGCCTGGTCCTGCCTCCCTGCACCAATTCCCATGTAAGGCCATGGAAAAGACTGAAAGCTACTGAGAGCAGCAAGGATTGACTACAAGGTGTTCACCTCTCCTTGAACAGGGTGATGGGCTGGATTATTATACCTACGAATTAATGAATTACTTGCAAGTAGTCAAGTGGCTTCCTATATAGATGCAATCACAACAATAAACCTGACGTTACTAGACCCTATTTGCATTGCAAGGGTGTATTTTAGAGCAATAAAACTCCTACAAAGTTGGACAACTCGCTTTACTTTCAAAGCAGGACACAGGACATAGCAATCACCATTCAACTTGGTTTCATGGTTCAGATCTAGGCTCCCTGCTATCCAATACAAGACTTCCATTAATAACCCTACTGTGTTGCATTCACTTGGAGCTCTTCAACTCATTAAAGGAACTAATGAGTCTTAAGATAAAAAAAAAAAAAAGAAATCTTCAGGAAGAGGAGAAATATCCTTGTCTCCCTTTTAGCAGCTGGGGCAGCTGCAGATATGTGCAGTGCTCTATGGGAAGGCAGTGATAGGGCAAAAGAAATGAAGTCCCAGCGTGGTGTTCTGACCATTCCCTTTTTGTTGCTGAGTACATTACTGAATATGTACATCATGGGGGGGCAGAGGAGGATGTTAAAAGAAGAAAAGACAATTCCCTTTCAGTGCTTGGTTTGTGTATTTAAGGACTCCTGGGAAGTTAACATTGTACAGGACTCATGTTTCCTGCATTTAACAAAGGCCCAAGACAAACAGAAATACTTTCTGCTCAGCCTCAGAAAAGGGGCAGAGCCTCCTCGCTGTCTCTCCAGTGGAGCAGAAGACTTGGAGACTGCCCAGCAAGCAAGTTCCTACCCCAACTTTAGTGCTTCTTCAGCTTCAGTCCCATGCTTCTGTATAAGCATTCCGGAAGATCTTATGACAGAGTGATCAAAGGAGATGCTGAACCCTAAACAGCCCCTTTCCTATCAACTAAATGCTTGAGGAAATAAAGACTCAAGAATACGAGGCACTGCATTCAGTTAGCATCTTCATAGCCTATCGGAGACAGACAATGGCAAGCAGCCAAGAGGAAGAGAAGAAATTTTTGCCTGGAGCTTTTAAAGATCAATTTCCTTCATGCTACAAAAATTATGTGAAATCAAGCTTATGCTCCAGATTTCAGGACACACATTTTGCACAGCAAGATGGATCAGCATAGGGAAATGCATACCTCTCATCTGGTCTTCTAGGCCACCACCCTGCAGCCAGCCCCCACAGAACACGTTCCAAAGCTACTGCAAGACCTCATAGAAAGCCCCTCTATTTCTCCTGAACACCAAGTTTCAAAGAAACAGAGAATGCAAGACAGTTTAGTATTCAGAATACATTCAGCAGCAAAAGGTGACTGACAGGTTAAATTTGTACTGTATCTTATTGAAGCACATGAGAGGACTTTGTTCTGACAAAATGTGGTTAATTGCTTCCCTCCCTGGGAACCCTGCAAGGAACTATCAATGAACTCGCTAATCCAACAACAATTAAATGAAGTAAAGTTCACCCTCTGCAACTCTACAGAACAGGATTTCAGAGTCAACCATAAAGCAACAGCAGAGCCAGCAAGATTTCTATTCAGTTTTCACACCCCTTGAGCATATCAGAAACCCAACAAACAAAGCTTCCTTTGCTCTCCATGCAATGAGCCGAGCAAACTGCACTTCAAGGTCCACGTTCAGGGAACATGCTGAATAGTGTGGGATCCCACAAAAACTTTGCTGAAACAGAGTACAACCCAACAGGACGGAAGGAACTGGGATCTGACCTTGCACAGCTGATTCCATTGTACTCTATTCTAGACTATAGTGTTTCTAGGATGAACTTCCCAGGGGGTTTTGCCAGCCCTTAGCTGGTATATCCTAATCAGACCATGACTGTTTCAGGTAGGCGTAAGAGATCAGCACAATCAGCAGTTTATATTACGACACTTGCTACTGCCTCCGCTATCAGTGACAGAAGGAGTTCACAAAGTTAATGAATATTGCTTTTGTAATTTTCACCAAAGGAGGGAGTGTTTAAGGACGTTTAAGGTCCTTTTCCAAGGATCAGAAATAATACAGCAATAGTAGCCACAAGAAAGTCTGGATAAGCAGCTAGGTAATATTTAATATCAATAAAATACTCCCCCAGGATCAAGTAGGGGGTCATAATTCCCCATAGCAACAGACAACATTCAGCTCTGACCCCTGATGAGATATCCAGAGCAAACAGCCATCAACATAAAGAGATCTATTCACAGCTTTCACACTTTGCATTCAAACACCCCCTCACCACCCTCTGTCCCCACACCTTGGCTCTGAGAAGGCTTTCCAGAAGATAGGTCCCAGTGTGCTGAACTCTTTTTACCTACATTCTGCTTTGAGAAGCCTCTGCCTGACAGCGATTCTGAAGGATTTCTGCAATTCAGCAGTGCCTGAAGCATTATGTGCTGCCCTCCCAGCACGCGTGTGTGTAACACTAATGGAAAGCAGCTGGTGGGCCGAAGCTGACTTAAGAAAAAAAAAGTAACAGGAGGAAATGCCTTTCATACAGTCACACAGGCTTAGTCTGTAATTGTGAGAGAAGCCCAAAGGATAAGAAGGGGGAAGGGCAAATGAGAGAAAAACATTCAAAAGCTACTATAGAAAGCAATGGAAATGCACTCTGCTACCAGTGCAGGAACTGAGAGAGCAAAAGCCTCTGTCCCGTGCCTGTCCCCACAGACTCATGCCCTCTCAGCAGCCATGCCATTTGCTAAATCACTGCAGAAGGGTCTCCCTGCAGTGGAGACATGACTGCAGTGTATATACACAGACCTGTAGTACCTTAAACCTGAGACAGGGACCAGTAGTAGAGCAGCTGTTAGCTTGTACTCGGCTTGAGAGGCCAAACTGAAGTCCAAGCTACTACAGCTTTGTGACACTTGGCACCCACGCCAGAGAGATTATCCTGGTTTGGACGTATCACTTCAAGCTGCCCTCATACAGCTAATTACTCCGCAGTGCTTATTAGCATGACCTGGTGTAGGTGCTATCAGGGCAAGGACCTCTGCTGCAAGTCGGTGTCTGCTCAGCCAGTAGAGCAGATACCTACCTCTTTGCGAAAAGCTAAGTCAAATGTTTCTGAATAGCCCATCCTGAAAAATTTATTAGAGTTTTTCCAGTGCATTTTCCGATCTGCACTGATCAGGAGAAATACGACAGAAGTTGGCTCAAATCAAGACTAGCACTAACATAGTCATGATCTAAGCACACCCAAGAGCTCAGCCAACATTTTGGGCCCAGACTGCCTCCGTTTTAAAAGAATGTACATTAAATGACCCAGTTGAATTGCACCATTTGGCATTAGCATAGGAATAAGCTGGTGCTATTCCCATATAGTAACTCCTTTTCTTCACACTATCACACTGGGGAAATTTCAGGAAACAGCTGGAATGAGGATCTTCTTCCACTCTTCCTGAAAAGAAGTAAAAGCAGCAGCAGAGTCATCCAGCAACTGTGCTAAGGAGCTAGTACACTGCCAGCAGCAGCAGGCACTCTCAGATCTACTTGACATGGGTACATTGGGAGTAGCTGGGAAGGAAAGGGAATATGCATTTAAAAGTCAAGAAGGATGTAACCAAAGGCTGCCTTGGCCAGTTCGGGAGCTACACCCGGGGAGCATTACTGCCTTTGGAAACAGTTCCAAGAGCGAAGCAACAGGAAATGTCAAGCCACAATCACTAAATAGCAGACATGCCTCATGGTAATGGGAGTCAAGATGTCAGCATCAAGTAAAGCTTATTGCCTCTGCCTCCCCGTGTGACAAATGCAATAAATACACATCATCTTCCATCCCAGACCTGGTGCTGGGCATATCTGCCCACTGTTTTCTACCTTCTGTGTGCTTTTTACTCCCTCTCCAAGCTTCTAATTGATTTTGTTCCACCTGTGGCCTCCCAGCATAAAGACAGATGACTGATATCTGACCTGTGGTAAGCAAAGCCCTGGGAGTCCACAGGCTGCTTTGCAGGGATCACCAAAAGGTAGCTAGGGAAAGGAGTTTACCATCAGCTGGCTTCAACATGCTCTACAGGAGCTTGAAATGCTATGCTGTCTGAGAAAACTCCATGGGAATTGCCAATATCTGCAAACTGTGAAGGTGACAATTATTAGTTTAGACAGTAAAATCTTTGAGACAGAGCTCATCTTTTAAACATATGCTTGCAGATGGCGAGTACTGAGCTGAGACTTGGGAGAACTGGCTGATTTTCCTGGCTCTACCACTGGATAACAGGGCAAATTACCGGATTGCTGATGGTAGCAGAGTTATTTATCGCTCAGCCTTGAGTTTCTTTACCTGTGGAATCGAGATGGTCACACTGAACGCCTGGAAAGCTTAATGATCCCTGTGGATGAGCTAAGCACTATCTCCACTATAGGAGACTTGCATGCCAGAATCAAACCAATTGACACTGCTATCAAGTGCTACCACTACACAAAAGCTAAATAACAAAACCCATAAAATTTTGCAAGAGCTGCCTGCATACCTGCCATACCCCTCACTTGAGTCTCACTCTGATTTCCAAGATCTTATTCTAACAAAATGAGAAGAATCATTACATCCTGCGCCTGAAAAAGAGAGTCTGGAGACATTTTACCCAATTAAGCTGTTTGAATATTGCAGGGAAATGAGGCTGAAACAATAGCAAACGGAACGCCAGAACTGAAACATGGCACTTTAGGCTATGTCTAAAGCTTTCCTTTTTTTTTTTTAAAGGTTTTTCCAAAACAGACACCACTCAATTTGGTTAAAGAGAAGCTTGAGGATGGGAAAAAATAATTTAAAAAGTACCGTCAGATAGCTCAAACTTCCCAGGACACATTTCTTCCAAGAGGAGACAAAACAGATATTTCATGCCCAAGAATTCAAAGGGCACTGGAAAAAAAGAGAGGCTGTAACAGAAATTTCCAGGGTGAACTGTGTTACAAATTTTCACTCTGAAGATCAAAGTGCCACAGAAACAGTCAGCCATCTTTTGGCTATAAAAGAGCAAATAAAACACAGGCTTTGTGGTCTCAGACGCTGCCTTTGGCAGGAAACTCAGGAAATCTCTCTTCATATGAAGTTCCAAAACCTAGCTAGAGCAACATCTACTGCCTGCACACACATACAAATAAAAGCAAGTCCAGCTCCTTCCTATGTTGAAAGATACCGTCTGGCTGGCTAAACCCACCGCCCCTGGGTATTTCTGGAATTCAGACCCCATTTTGGCTCCTGATGAAGGAAGGCTTGTGGCGGCTTCCATGCTTGCAGAAGGAGCTCTTCTGTAGTTGTGTCTCCCCTCTTTTGCTCGAAAGGAAACCTCCTGCTGTCCCTGCTCTTCTCTCCTGGTTGCTTCTCTCCAGAGCCTCAAGTTTGTTAACTTCTGAAGTACACTTGGTCTGGAAGCACACAGTGAACTGTCAGAGCCAAGGGAGATCACGCATGTGCTTAAAGCAGTCCGTGAGCCATTTCCGTCCCAAGGGCATCTACTGACTTTTCTCTTTAGTATGAACAACCACTAAAAAGAGACCCTAATTCTCCAGGATTGGAGATACAAATACCTCTCTAAAATAAAATAATCTAAATTAAGATTATCTGAGCTAATGCTGTTTTGCACCAATGGAATACCAAGCTATATTCAACAGTTTTTTAAAAGAGATATGATAAAATCAGGGAGCAAAGAGGGTACATGACAGTAAAACCCAGGATGATGACATCAAAGACAAGGATCGCAAGAGGGTACTGACAAGTAGGCAATGGGGAGGGAATCAGGTGTGGACAGACGTTCTGTAAGATCTTCACAGGCCAAGTCTGCAAGAAAAGAAGCACTAAGACAATTTGCATTGTTCGAAGGAAAGCAACGAAACTTCCACTTCTTGAACATTCTTTTCACTAAACTGAGAGGATGGAAAGCAGTTTGACTGCTTGAGTGAACCAGCAAACAGTTCCTCTGCACCTCCATCAGATCTGTATTTTCCCACCTTCACAGATAGCTTGACAATGAACACGATGTCTGCATCAGAATTCTGGCCTAGAGCATTCAAATACATCTCATTTACATCTGAGCTACTATAGGGATCAGAACTGTGTTGTTAGATGAGTGATACTTACAAGCCCTGGCGAAAGTGTAGTGTTACATATTTTTGAGAATGAATAAGCATAAATGCATTAATCATGAATAAAAGTCAAACATTGATTTCACTAATTAGCACCAGATCCTTGAAACTCAGAAGCCAAAAGAAACAACCACCACAAAAAACAAGCTGGAATGCTGCCTTAGCTCTGCCTAGATGGGTAAAGGCAAAATCAGGCAGCTTTGTCTGCAGAGCTAAGTTACCCTGCTCTGGCTGAGAGTACTGCAGTCCCCTCTAACAGTGTGCTGGTTTGGGCTGGGGTAGAGTTAATTTTCTCCATAGGAGCTGGAGTGGGGCGATGGTTTAGACCTGTGCTGAGAGCAGTGCTGACAACACAGGGATGTTCCATTACTGCTGAGTAGCGCTTACACAGAGTCAAATGAGGAGGCTGGGGGTGCACCAGGACCTGGGAGGGGACACAGTGGGACAACCGACCCTGACTGACCTCAGGGATATCCCAGACCATGTGGCATCACGCACGGCATGGGAAGCTGGGGGAGAAGGAGGAAGTGGGGATGTTGGCAGTGATGGCATTTGTCTTCCCAAGTCACTGTTGTGTGTGATGGAGCTCTGTTGTCCTGAGGATGGCTGAACACCTGCCTGACCATGGGAAGTGGTGAATGAATTCCTTGTCTGGTTTTGCTTGAGTGCAGCGTTTGCTGTACCCATTAAACTGCCTTTATCTCAAGAAGGAGTTTTCTCACTTTTGCTTTTCCGATTCTCCCCCTGTGCCGCTGTGGGGGAGTGAGCGGCTGTGTGGGGCTGAGCTGCCGCTGGGGTTAACCCACAGCAGTCACAAAGATACCAACGTGCTGTAACACGGTGATAGGACAGACCACAGAACGTCCTGGCATCTGTACACCCATATGAATGCAGCAGCACATACCAGTATAACGATACAGTTAAAAAATGAATAATTACGTGTGTAGCCCAGATCTTGGCTTTTTCATATACGTGGTGCTCGGAATGTTGAGCTGTTAGCACAACCCTGGCTGTTAATGCAAAGATGAACAGTGACAGCTCAGCATCTGCAAGCAAAATCAGACAGGATATCAACTGACTGACTTTTTTGTTTGGTTAAGCAGTGACTCCCACAATGGAGCCTTGCAGAGCCACCTGCTTGATACAAATAATTATGAATAATATAACAAGATTTAAAAAAATACATAAAAATTCTGCACTTTGTATTTGCTGTATTCAAAATACTGCTTAAAACTCTGCGATCCATAACAGTTTTACCAACTCTAAAAGTACAACAGATTTAATGCAGAACTGTATAAGCTTGGATCATGCTCGAGTAGAGCACCTTGTGCTCAACTGTTTTCTTACCCTTAGGAGAAATTGGCAGGGGTGGAGGGAACATCAACCTTGGAATAACTTTGGGTTTTCTTCCTGTTTTCCCACAGACAAACCTATCTGAGATTTTCCCAAGTTTGGCTGGCGATCAGCTCTAGCTGCCCTACACCAGCTCAGGTAGGTTATCTACTGGAAGCACACCTTGGACCTACTACATTTTTGTCCCACATTCAGCTTCTAAAGCCAATTCTAGGGTTCACATCACAGCCATTAAACTTTCCAGACCTCTGCACAAGGAGAAAATGACAAACTGATCTCTCCAGCTGGCTGTAAGGGTACAAAGCTACACATTTTGTGCACCAGAAGTTTCTGTATAAGAAGAAAACACAAGGCAAAATTATGATAAGATGTTTTCATGGCTCAGTCTGGCAAAACAATGACAGTCAAATGGTGCAGGAGAGTGAGAATCACATTCTGCAGATTGTCCCAAACCAAGAAGCTTCTACTTTTACTTCTCCAGTGCAAGAGAAGTAGAACAGGCAGCATTAGAGGTGCACAACTGTCAAATATTCAGCACCTTAGTGATAGGGGAACGACTGTTCTGCTGAAACCATGCAAACTGGCATGACTGCTTGGAATTCCTCTGCCTAACAGCCAGCAAACGCACCACATCACTGTGGCTGCTAAAACAAACACTATTCAGAGAGAAACATGAACAGAATGAGGGGGACTGGGCGACATGGAGTGACTCATTGGTGTATTAAGCCAGAACTGAACTTCTTGCACAGAGATGAGTCGAATGGAATGAATCAACACAGAGAAATAGTTATGTTTTTGTTAATAATACAGCACCATTGTACTAACTGTGCTCAACTGTCTGCAGTGCCACGGCTCTGCCACCTCCTGACTGCTTTTGTTCACCCTTTCTACTATTCCTGAGTAAGAAAAGAGGACTTAAGCCTCCACACATTTAATATCAGGCATAGCACTGAACAATCCCTGTGAGCTGAAGACAAAATGCTCACAAATGACCAAATGCTCTGTATAACTGCCATGTACAGAAACACGCTCATAGGTTGTGTATTAAAAGATTTCCTTGAGAGACTCACAATGCCTGGGGAGTCCTTTAACCTCAGCTCACTCTCCCTCACTTGTCCCAGCTGGGAGAGCTCTCCACCTTCCTGTTCAATGCTCTGCCTCTTGCACATTCCATAAGCTGTTTCTTAAAACCCAGTATTGTAACTCCTGTGTGGATCCAGGGGCTGTCTCTGCACTGGTGGACTTGCTTTGCTCGGCAGGAACCACCTCTCATCCTCAGATGTTTTCCTCTCACAAAAGCACCACTGAAAAGTGGTTAATGAGTGATTCTTGCCCTTGTTGGGAAATCCTGTGTGTACAATAAATAACGTGGTGCACAATAAAGGTAAACAAACATAGAAGAATCCAAAGTGTTCATAGGAAGCATTTCACCTCACCAAAATTCACAGGCCACACAGACAGACCCCCAGATCACCACAGGACCATGACACCAGCTCTGCCACAGCTCCCAAGCAGCACACACCAACTCCAAAGCTGCATGGCCTCCTGACAGCCCCACTGACCCCACAGACCACTGCCGAGCTAAGCACAGGTATGCAGGGGGATGCCACAAGCAAGATGTCCAGAGGACTCAGGGTCTCACTTTAAAAAAACTGAGAGACCTGCAGAGATGCTCCATGTCTAAAACTGTGCCAAATGGCAAAGCATCATGTGCTGTGGACAGTCAGTACACACAGCTACTTCGGCCCTGCAGTGATTACATGCCTTCAGAAAGTGAGAGGGGCCACAGGAGGTGAATGAGCTGCTGACAGAGAAGAACCAACAGTTCTAAACTGCCCCCTTCCCCACAGTGCCGAGTTGCTACTTCAGTAGCAGTTGGTGGAGCTTTAAACCACTTCCAGTTCACTTGCTAGTGTCAAAGCTAAAACAACAGCTGCTTGCTGTGGATGGGGAACCAAGGACTGGAAGGATCCCACACACATATAAAAGCTGTAAGAAGTGGATTACGCACCAAAGATGAGAGGACTTCTGGCACTTCTGCCACTGCGCCCTGTGAGCCTCTCCAACAAGAGGGCTTGAGGCAAAGGTACGGGAGGCAGTGAACAGACAGCTCAGCTGGTTATCCATCTACACCATCTTTGCAAGTCTCAGGAAACACCAAAAGCTCTTCCCAAGACTCATCTGGACAGGCAACAACGCCAGCTACAGCACCAGAGCAACAGCACCTAGTCCAGAAAACACATTTTACTCGATTTCATGGTCATAACATCATTTCATATTTACAATGACTTTCAACTCAAATGATCTAAAAATATATTAAAAATTATACTGATGCACCCATTGATGAACTTGCTTTGCTCAAATGCTGAACTTCTTTGCAGGATAAGAGTGCACATCAGTATTTTTTGACAATTTTGTGCTAAAAGAAAATAATACAATATCTTACTGGAATTGCAGAGCTTGGCATAGCAGAGGACATTCAAACTGAAATATGTCCATAATTCTGGGATTGCTTGTGAAAGGCACCACAAAATCCTGAGTGACCACATTAAGTACCGACCAGCTAAATACATTTGCTTATAGTCTGCTATAGAAACCAGTTCTGAGCTGGCATGCAAAGCCTCCAGCCAAATATTTTATATAACTTCTAACATACTATATTTGTCTTTGGAAATTGGCAGTTTGCATTGACCATCAGTGAACCTTAGTATTCCAGCAACCACACTTTCTGCTCGTAACTATGTATTTGGCTAGTACCAAAAACTGAGAGATATATGCAAAGATTCCTCCACAGGCTTTAGAAAAAATCATTCTATGTGTCCAGGTCTAATATTTTTCTGACATCATACCAGGACCAAGCACAACAAAACTATGCAGCAAGGATGATGAGCTATAAACTTACTGGAAGAACAATTTAAGATTCTTAAGGTTGCAGATGCTGGTTAAAGAGAAATATAAAAGCAATCTAAAACCTTTATTTCAGTGGAATAGCAGCCAAGATGGGGGCTGTGATGAATAATTATCTGGATTAGGCTTTGGGCTTTTTATGTTTTATGACACATCTCATAAAAGAACATTAACAAAGCACAGGGACACGGCTCTCTGCACAGAGATCATATTCAGACATACATTATTGCAGTGTACCAAGGCAGAGCATTTGCTCCCCTTGCAAAATGTGAGGGAGTGAAGGTAAATGTGACAGCAGCACAGAAGAGCACTACCCAGAACAGCTTTTCAAACAGCCCAGGTGCTTTCCTAGTGTCAGTGCAGGTTCCATGGCCAGCGCTAAGCTCTGTGCATTTTGGCCAAATCCCTACTCATACCCAAGCTAACTGCTTAAAACATAAATGTCTTTTCATTCCAAAATAGCTTTATATCAGAAAGCAAATAACTCCTATAGGTCAAATGACCACGTGAGGATTTGGGAAGCTGTTCCAATGACCCAATGGTCCAGAAAGACAAATACTTCATGTCAAACTCCAAACGGATTTCACCCAAAATTAATCATAGGCTAAAAGCATCACTGTTACTGTAGTTGGTGTCTCAGACTCATTTTAGCTGTGATAATCACAGCGAAAGCAGTACACGAAATGTGTAATGACTGCAAAGTACTAGTAGTTGCACTTGGGAACACATCACAGGGCTGAAATAACAGTTTGAGGAATACAGTCTGTATAGATATCAGTGTAACTTGATAAGAGTAACAAGAAATAAGAATGTGTTGAAGAAAAAAACCCTGTTCCTCATAAATCAGGTGGGGATCTACCACGATCATACATCACACGAAAGAAGCTTCATCTGCCCAGCCTTTTTAGCCTCTCTCAGATTTCCAGTTTTCTTTTAACTGCATTAGATGCTGGAGGATTCTGGGGGAAAAAAGCAATTCAAGCGCCAATCCTCCTAATTTCATCAGGACTCATTCTTATCCCTTTTGTTAGTTCTCACTGCATCCTCCCCCTTTATCTAAGGCAGACTGACTTTCCAAACATTAGTTCCCACTCATAGACACTGTTACAAATTTCAAAGGAGGAAAAGAGTCAATAAAGGATGGAAATACTCACTGAAATCCAATAGGAATTGTGTGCCTTTGACAATGCACATTTCTACAAGAGTAATGTGAGACAAAGCGTTGGTATGAGGGATACAACCTTTAGAAGAGGGCAAAGGAGAAAGATTGACTTGCCAGCTTCACTTTTGAATTGCCTTTTCCCCCCTCTGCTAACCAGGACCTGTCATACATTTAACTATCAGCATTCACATCTTAAGCCTCAAGATACAACTTTGCTTGCCTTTCACCGTGCACTTCCACTTTCTGCAATCCCACACTCTATGCAAGAAAAGAGCCCTCTACAGTTTGCTGATGCAAAACATTATCAAAACCCACTGCTCAGTTTGTGCAGCAGAAATTTTTGTTCCATTCCCTAGTAGGGAGAGTACCAAAGGAAAAACAGAACATATCTTTAGAGTGGTTTAAAGCACAAAGACCAATGTGCATTGTCTCAAGCTCTTCTCCCTTTATAGTCTGCTCCAACAGAATATGTCAATGAAGCAATAAAAATATTTATTTTAAATGCAACCAAATCTGTCAACAGGGAGCAATTACAGAAACAAACCTCAGGTTGCTTATACAAAAACTGAGCACATCAAGTTCTCAAGAGCATTCACTGCCACAATTCTCAGTATTTTTTAAAAGCCAGTGTGCATTTCTGTATTCCTTATTTTTATATGTTAATATATGAATAATATACCTAGTAAGGAAGAGGACATTTTTTCCTTCTTGCTATAATTAGACAGGTAAAGGTTCTTAATTCCTTTTACAATATTTCATGTTTATACCTCCAAGGGAAAAAACATGATCAATTTTCACCAATGTGGTACTTCAGCTAGGACTGATTTTTTGCACTTTTGCACTCAGAATGGTACCTCATCCTCAAAGCAAAAGCACTTTGTTCAGTGCTGCTGCTGAAATACAACAAAGACAGCATTTCAAAGCATGCCCCAGACTCAGCTCACTTGGGAAAGGTGGAGGGGAGGGCTCAGCATGGCACTTACTTTTTACTTTTCAGGCAACCGTAGAACCCAGCCATGGTCCTTCCCGGGAGACGTGTGCACACTCAGTTCATCCTGGTGTGTGGATCCTGCAGCCTCGTATCCTGCTCACAGAATGCCCATACACGCACACAAGAAAGCCAGCATGCCGATGCAATTACCAGCCAGATAAAGTTCCTGATCTGAGGCCCTCAGACTCTGCTGAACTGGGTCCAAGGAGGGCTGTGCCTGTTCCATAAATGGTTATGAATTGTTAACTCCCCCTTTTCCTGTCTCCTTCCAGCTCCTGGTAAGCACAGCATCCTAAGTGTAAAATACCATATGGCATTTGATTCTGTCTCCCTGTGGGACTAATGAGAGGCTTGGTTGTAATTAGGATGTGGAGAAGCCCTGAGGAGATTAATTGTTATTGCTGGTTTTTAGACAGAGGAAGGCTACAGAAAATACTTGCAACATCTTTGAAATAACCACTAAAAACTGTAGTCATTCTCCAGCACAAAGAGGGTGCAGGGGACCTTCCAGAACAGGTATTATCCCATCTCTCTGTAAATCACAGCCTATTCTAACAAGCTACTCTGCACATTAACAGGAAAAAAATAAAAAATAAATCCCTGCAATATTGCAATGTCAGGCAAAAAGCTCTGGAATTTAAAGCAGCCAGTACACACACCATGTGAGACAAACACTGCCTGATGATGCCCTCCGTATCAGTGAGTAATCGTTGCTCCTCACTACAACTAAGGAGGTCTTCACTGGGTGTGGAAGGAGGAAAATGGCTACGGTTTAATGCTGGAGTATAGAAACCCCAAGCAGCTTCATTCACAGGGGTGACCCAAGCTTCACACATTTCTGACTCTGCATAAATTCATATGGAAATGTATCACAGCTGTTAATGACCTCTGCTGAGGTAAAAGCAGAGAGGTGAGGCAAGATATTGCTTGTGCTGCTTGCACACAACCAGGGAGAATAAGCAGCCAGCAACAAAGTGTTAGCCTGTTCCTGGAGGCACGTGTCTTGATAAGAGTATAAGCTATTGATTAAAAAACAAGCATGCATACTTCAGTGTACAAAGTTCATAACTATCATAATTGCAAAGGAAAGATTTACACTTCTTCCTAAAATATCAGAAGAAAATCCCGTTTATTTGTATTTCTCAGCTATTACATAACATTTCAATATTTGGGTCTGGCAAACCAGTAAGAGGGAGTATTATATGAGTATTTCTATACAAGTTTGTTTAAAGGCATTGAGAAGCAAGACCAGACCTAAGTGGAATAGTTCTTTTGGAATACTAAGAAAAAAATATGATAACACCTTTCCCATAAGAGACACATGAAGTTTGAGAAACACACTCTGGTGAGGAGCTCCATAGCTGACTCAGCTAGTTTTGCAACAGTGCAGAACTTTGAAATCTATGAACAGACAACTCCATTCGGCTACATTCTACAAAGCCCCTTACACAAAGAAAAGCCATGACACACATAATAAATGGCAACAAGTGCAAGGGCCATCACAAACAGGAACCAAATCATATTCCACTCTATTTTCCCGCATAACAGGAAAGAGAAAACCTCTACAAGCAGCCAACTTCAGTGCCATGCACACAAGAGCTGCAAATCAAACCCAACCTTAAGCTGCTACACTTTCTCTCTCCTGGAAAAAGACCAAGAATCAAAACCACAGTAACACCAGTTGAAGCTTTACCCAGTGAGTTTCCCTGTTGTCCTCAATTATTGCATTTGTCATGATGACTTCATGCTGAACTCTTAATCCCAACAGAAAAGGCCAACTACAGAGCATTAAGCTCCAGCCATTAGAAAAAGCCTGCAGAAAAAGAGCCAAAATCAAGGCTCCGGGTTTGGGTATCAACTGCCAAGAAGGAATTCCTGGAGATTACCGGAGAAACCTTCTGACTGGCTTAATGTACAAAACCTTGGACTTAGGATTGCATCTGAAATCTGTCTGGCATTTAGGTCAGAAAATGCTGCCAACAGAAACATTTCTAGTAAGAAATGAAGGAGACCTTATGACAAATTCACATTTGTGTTCAAAAGAAAGAAAGATCTAATGGCCTGCCAGTGGGAAGACCCAATCCCTAAAGCCAGTGGAAGGGTGTAATCCTGATGGCTTTAGAAGAATTTCATCACTTTAACTGGTATAATAACTGGCCCACAAGATTCAAAAGCTCAGATCTTTTGCTCACATGAAGCAGATTCCCTGTCTCCAAACCTCCTCACAAGGTTTGCCTTCAGAATATGTTCCCTTTCACTATTCTTTTTTCTTGCATGTATTTGTCTTGAAATAACTTACTTGAACATGCAAATCTTCATCTGTTGGGTTCCATTTAGGTCAAACAGACCTGTTCCCAGGAACTGGCAGTTCAGCAACAGACATTGCACCATCTAGAAACCCTCTCACTTTCCAAGAAGCAGACTAGTAAACAGTCATTAAAAATAATTACCCCACCTCAGGATTTGATCAGTTTTGATTCTCTATCTTCATATCAGTCTCCAAGCCACTTCATGGTACCATTTATTATTCACTGCTCTGCCTCTCAATCGCTAGCATTGCTCCAAATTGCTACACACTGAGCTTTTTGGGTACAGATCTGAATCTCAGATGCTGATAAACATCATGGCTCTATATCCACATGTAAATCAGTGCAAGTAAGACTGTACCCCAGGTCTGACAGCCAAACAGTCACTGTGCTGACATTAGCTCTTCACTTGCAAAGTGCTACAGCAAATAAGCTGCTCTACTGCCAGTTAATTAATTAAAGCTGTTTTCAGCTTGGAAAGTAGATGAACAACAAATAACCACAAATACAGATTTTGGCAAACTAAAGATGGTTCATTAAAGATAAGGAAGACAGCAAGTTTAAACACCTGGAAGCTGAATCAGATCTGGATTTCCTCTAAAGTTTGTGGCTTGGCTTGATTGAAATAGCCCGGTTTGGGCCCACTTTCCTTTGAAAATTACAGCCTTCCCCACTGACTTCTTCAAACTCACTGTCAGTGCTTTCCCTCAACAGCCCACACCCCTGTGATCACTGCACATCCAAATCCACCTCAGTTCATCTTCTGAGTCTGCAGACAGAAGCAGCACAGGTGGCAAGCTGCCCTCCCGCAGTGGTACTGGCAGTGATGTAGAGGCAGCAGCAGAGCCTCCAGTGCCTGATAAACTTCCCGACAAGTTTCTTAATTTCTCCAAAGGGAATGAGGGAGGCAAGTCTGAGCAAGGCCCAGAAACCCAATCCCTGAGAAATGCCTGCACCAAAATATAGCTCCTAGAATCAGCAAGGTAGCTGTTCCACAGGCATTTTCACCTGTGTCATTGCAAGAAAGGTCTCTTCAACATAAATAACCAACACAATTAGTAATCCAATGAGGGAAACTCAAAGTGAACTAAAAAACACTGGCATGCTTCCACAGTCACTTCCTACACGTACATACGTACACAAGGTACATGCCAGCAGCCTGACAGCATGAGTGTTAGGAGCTACACACACAACCAGCAACTCAAGATATGTTTCATGTCCGACAGACCTACTCCTTTTCTTACAGGCTCCTGCAAGATCTCTGAGGGCTCACAATGTCCTTGCCTTCCCAGCTCTCAGGTAGCCGACACTTCACACTTTGCAAAATGTCCATTCAGAGCTGCTGTGCATGCAATCACGACACAGGAAATCCCATGATTCACAAACATGGATGTTTGATTTATATAGCTTTTTTAATTTACTTTCAGAAAAGAATGAAACTTTCATGTAAATTTTTGACCAAATATAGGGGTAGGAACTGAAATCCTGCCATTTCAGATTCCCTGTGTATTTTGGTGTCTCTGAACTGAATTCTTGATAACAAGGCAGACTTTAGTTTCTCATTTTCAGCCTTTAGCCTCTACCAATATCCAGGCTACCTTTGCCTCTCCTTGTCACTATAACAAAGTCACACTTGACTGCGTTCCTCTGGTAGGTTTTGCTGTTGCAAAAACCACAGTGTCTATCAGGTGAGAATTCACTAAAGGAGATTTACAGCTGCTCCTATCACCACTGCAATGCACTGAGCTATCATATACTGATCTATGTGCACCTGGATTTTATATAATGAAGATCCTGTGTATTTCTTACATGTGTTGCATTTGTACCCCTAGCAATATTTTGCACTTTTCAGTTACTTTGCCTCTCTCCACCTTTCCCAGCTACTGTCAGCCCCAGCACCACGTGCCCTCCTGCATCCTGTGATGCTGTTGAAGCTATGCAGCTGCATGGACCCTTTCCTCCTTTCAGGGCAGGGCTGTGTACCCCCAAACAACTGATATTTTCTGTTCATTTGTGTCACTCTGAAAAAGGACCCTGTCAGTGTGTCAACACCAGATGAGGGAGGCAGGGCAAATCCAACAGTCTAGCTTCCAGTTCTCATGTCTTTACTACTGAGCAATGAAGCCTGGGTTGATTGAGAACTTTCAGGCTATTTCTTTATGCTGCACTTGATCTTACCCAAGTATTCATAAAAATGTGCCATTCCAGCTGAACTGCATGTAAAGCACTCCTTCCATTGCACCGTGGAATAAACCCTGCACAGAAATCTAACCAGAACATTGCAAGTCAC
>JANHGB010056277.1:0-42686 GCA_026283785.1 Coracopsis vasa
GGTTGGACAGAGCCTTGGGTGACATGGTTTAGTGTGAGGTGTTCCTGCCCATGGCGGGGGGGTTGGAACTAGATGATCTTAAGGTCCTTTCCAACCCTAACTATTCTATGATTCTATGATTCTATGATTTCTGTCTCAGCGCTACAGCTTGACGTAGGTTTCTGGAAGGAGAAATAAACTACAATCCTGCAGAAGATTCTGAGATTCCTACTCAGAAATGACGAAGTAAAGAAAAAACATCTCTCTCTAGAAACTGATACACAGCCAAGGGCTGATCTGGAACAAAGGTGCCTCTCAGACACCCGTCTGCTACAGGTTGGACTGGCATTTGCCCAGGAATACATTCCTGTTTTGACAATAAAGACCATTTTTGGCTGTCAATAACTCTGTGTTTCTTCTGGACAGACACCTGGCGCACAAGTGAAAAAAACAAAAAAAACCCAAAACCACGCACCAAACCCACCTCCAAACCAACTACTTTCAACAACAAACAATTCTTACTGGAAAAATGTAGTAGTACACATGGAATCCACCAGGACAAACACAGACACACGAGTGGAATCTGAAGAAAGAACAAGAAAATCTGTCTGCTCATGGCTGAGATATGTGATAATTAATCTATGTATCATAAAGAATCATCTTAATTTTTAGAAATCAGTATTTTTTTCAGATTATTATCCTTTCCTAATATATAAAATATTTCAGTGTTGGTGACCATCTATGTAGAGCCAGTGCCTGAACATACTTCGTATTTGCCCTACTCTGAACAGTCTCTTGAATGAAAGACTAGTTTTTTGGCGAACTCTCTAGCTTGACTAATGGTAATTGAGTTACCAAAGAGACTTGTCTTGAAGAAACACATGCTTTGACCATAATACATAAGGAATTCTTAAAGTTGCTTTGAGGGAAAGAAATAGTGCATCACATGATGAGTGATGAGTCTAGCGTCTGTGATGCTTTCAACATCACGACTGCGTGTTCTCATAAATTGTGGAACGCTCTAAGGCTATGCTTGGTCAGTTCCACAGCAATTCTTTCACCAGCCAGCATCACTTCAGTCACTCTCAGTATTTGTCCTAGCTCTTGCTTTCAATTTCAGACTTTGTTGAAGCAATTTTAAAGCTGCTTTTTTGCAATCCTTTCCATCTGCTGTACCAAAAAGACCAGCATTTTTCAAAGTACCAAGCAGAAACCTAGAGAGATTCACACAAGAAAAAGGCTAAAATTATGACTGCTCATAAAGTTCTTAATGAAGGAAACTAGGCCTGAAAATTGCAGATACCGTAAAAGTCATGTAATCCATGACAAGCCTTGATTGCAGTTTTTCTGTGGTTGTGAGTATTTTGTAACTCACAATCTCCAGGAGGAAGAATATCTTTTTAATCAAAGAAAAATAAAAGGAGTCATAATGTCTATTAACTATTCTGTTAAAGTGGCACTGCTGCATGAACACAGACATTGCAAAATAAAAATGGTGAAGTTAATAAGAAACTCACCAGAATTAAAAAGTAAGAGTAGAAGTGATAAATAACGTATAGCATTTTTTGTTGTTTCTTACAGTGGGCTTTTTTTTTTTCCACCTTAATGAAGTCAGCACTGACTTCTGCCGCTAGATAACAAATCCCTGTGTCAGTACTACATAAAACGCCCATTAGTAACCCTGAATGTTCTTATATTTCTGACATTCTAACTTCTAGTAAAATAAATTGATAGCCCATTGTAATACAGGGTAGTTAGTAAGCCATTCGGAGAGAATATTTTTTAAAACACTTCTAAGTTGACACTCCACAAATCTCAGAAAAGCAAAACTTGGACAGAGAAACAAAGGCCTATTGATTCAGGATCTAGTGCTGTAAGTCCCCCAATCTCACAATTCCCAGTGAATAAGAGCTCAGTCTCACTGAAGAATTCCTTCTGTAGGATGTTCTAATACATGGGGAGCTAAAAGTGCTCAGCCCCGAAATGGAAATTATCAGCAAGGATAACTCATAGGGTCAGATCTTTCAAATGTAGCTTATCTGATGCATTCCAGGTCAACCTGAAGCCAGTTCTATGAGCAAAAGTCAGATCCAGACTTGTGAGGTAACTATAAACTTAAGCACATGCCTAAAATTAATAAAGTAGTTTTCCTGAATGTAGCGAATCAATACCACACTTAAAATAAGCCATGTGTGTGTCCCTTTTTTATTTCTTCCACTGCAGCTTTCGGAAGATAAAGGTGTTCTAATGTGAGGGTTTAGCTGTACCGATTTCAGTAGGTTACCCAGTGAAACAGGAGTCATTATGAATGATGACCTCCCATTGTCCCTGATATGGGAGATATAAGGCATATAACTTGATCCACATAAACTGAGATGTTCAATGATGCAGTAATTTCATAACCTCTAAAGAATTTATATTCTTTCTGCAACACCGAATGAAGTGGAATTATACTAATCTTCCACCATCTTATCCTACATCTTAATCAACTGCTAAAGATGGCAATGGCCATTTTGTTCATCCATTAGCTTTTTTTCCCTACAATAACTTGGAAGACAGTTATTACTAAGTTATGAAGTCTAAATATTAATAAGGGTGTTACAGAATTCAGAGCAGTGACATGACAATACATGCTCTTCCCATCAGTTATTAGGAGGAAAGAGACTTCAGCAAAACAACTTCAATCTCAGTGGAGCAACAGTGTCTTCAGCAGCAGAATTCCTCATTAAAAAATCTGAGAGCAAATCGATGCTGTGTTTGAAAAAAACAGCAAGCCTGGCTTCCAAGGACTCCTTTTCCTATAGAGTAATATGCAGATCATGTACTTTTCCACTTGGAGTTATGCTGGAAACAGTCTCCTGAAAATAAATAAACAAACAAAAATCTACAAAGCCTTTTAAGATGCTTTAAAGATCTTGCTGATACAGGTTTCACCAATATGCTAAATACTTTTAATGCAGTTAACAGTTTTTAAAATGCTTTCCTTAATTTCTTTTCAGGATCAAGGAATAATTTTTAGAAATAATCTCATTCTATGCAAAGAGGTTCCACCAATTCCTTAAGGAGAATACATTTCCTAAAATGCCTTTATGCTATCCTGTTTGCTACCTTAGACAGTATTATCCTATAATCTTCTCATCTTAAAAAGTAAATATTGAAAGCAACCACACAGGGCTACAGATAAATCTACTGCAAGCTATCTAGACATCTCTTTTTCAGTCTGACCTTTCATTCTGAATTGAGAGCCAGATCCAGTGAGAGGGTACCCTACCTTAAAGTCCTCTGTAATTAGATGGGTAGAAGTCTGCAAAGATGAGAGCTTGTAAGAGTAAAGATTAAACCTCAGTAGGATTCAATGAAGTCTATATAACAAAAATCTCTACCTTTCAAAAAAAAAAAGAAAAACACACTGGAAATTTTTACGCAATCTACTGCAAAACACCCACAAGATCTTTTTTTTTATTTCTCCTCTGCTTTTTCTAAATATTTAAGGCAACAAACAGCTACTCCATTAAACATTTGGAGGTGGAAGAGCATAGTAATGAATCTTCTCCAAAAGTAGCTGAATGATTCTTCCATTCAGGATTAGATTTAAAGTAATGATATAACAACCCCAAAACCTAAAATCTTTTTACTTTGATAATATCACACACAGAATTTCAACAGAACATCAAGCTATGGCACCACATAGAGATGGAATCAATTGAAGCTCTTGGCTTAGAAATCAGGTGAGAAATCTCAGACTATCTTTACAACATTTTTGTTTCCAGTGCTTCAAAATAAGCAAGCTATGCTCCTCAGTATGTGTTATTTGAACAAAGGTTATAACCACCCTGCTACATGAGTTGTCAGGTAGTCTTGTCTCTTTGCTTTCCCTTGGAACTTTTTCTGCCTGCAGACTCTTCCACCTTTTACTTTAATCATTATTGTTTCTCCTCTGGCTGTTGATAGCAACAGCTGAATTGTACACAGCTTTGCAAAGAGCAGGATTTGTGGTCATTCTATTCTCCTCCAGAACCAGGTTCCACAGCCTTAAGCCAGCTGCTGAGAAAGCTCTCTCTGTTGCTCTCACAAGCATCATCCTCAAGGTTGACAGTTTCATAGCTCCTGTGAAATGTAGCTGTCTAGGAATCTGTCACTACAGTTGCAGAAAGGCTATTTCTTAGGTAGTTTGAGACAGTTCCATGGAGAGCTTTGAAAATTATGGGGAAGAAATGTGAATTTAACCCAATATTCGAGCAGCAGTAAGGGTGGGGACCAGCAGTGGAGTCCCAGACAAAAACTGTCACCAGTCCTTACTGCTTATAATCACAAGAGAATTGTTTCTCTTGTGACATATTAGCTCCTACTTTAAACCCAAATTAGGAAATGTGCAGGTCTACTGGCAGAAAGTCAGACTTATTGCTGTATATTTGAGTCTCTCAGAAATGCTCCAAGGGAATTCGGGATAGTTCTTACTATGTGAGATCCTGTACCATATTAATCCCTAGTTTGGTTAAGGAAAGAAGAAACACACACATTTACAATTCACATATTGTCTATAATAGAAAAACTGTAGAAACTTCAAGTATACTGATACAACAAAAAATGATACAATTCCTGTTCCATGCATGTAGTTGCATATTGAGTTAGATTCATACACAGTAGAGATGAAATAAGATACACTGACATGTCATATTGAGTTAACTCCTTCCATACCAGGGAGGAAAGAAGCTATACTGATACAAGTCTTTTTCAAATTGGTCAACTGTATCCACCCTTGTTTCAGTCCAGTTTATTCCTACATCAGCTCCTGGGCCTTGTCCGTTCCAGGCATGTAATTCCCCACTAGCACGAGCAGACAGGATAGCTACGTATGCCAGTTAAGAACCTAGCTACATGTACTTATTGTGATCAGTTATTTTCTACCCTGTTACTACAGTGATTGAATCCTCCTTCCCCCCCAAAAAAACAACCAACCAACCAAACAAACAAAAAAAAGAAACCCTCACCCCTTCCCAATCTGTGGAGATTGCAGAGCCATAGATATAATGCAAATAAAATCTCACATCCAGTTCTCTGCAGCACATCACTTTTGTTACACTAGCATTTCTGATAACAGGAATTACAGCCACATGGAGACTTTTTGTTCTTCACTAAAAGTGTGATATCTCTGAGAGCAGATGATGGTTTTATTACAAAAACTTTTGTAGCTTGGAAAAAGCAGTAGTAAAAGTTAGTTCAAGGCTTATATGACTTCTTTTGTTCAGAGGAAACTAAGGGAGGAAAAACATTGGTGATGTATGAAAAGATTGCTTGTTTACAATCAGCACACAGATCCTTGCCTTTTTCATGAAAGGAAAGGAAACCAGCGGGAGAATTACAATACGGAGCACCTCCCAGGATCTCTTTCACCATTCTCCCCATTTGTGTATTAAGCAACAAGGCAGCTGTTGAACAAGTACTATCAACAAAGCAATCTTCAAGCCCTTTGATTTAGGCTATTCATATCTTCTGCCCTGAAATAAAATGACTTTCACAATTAAAACACCGAAATCAATGCTGTATCTATTGTCATGTCTGCAGGAGAAAAGCTTTAATTACGACCCTAGTTAGATAACACAATCATTACACCTCCTTAATCTCAAATATAAAACCAGTACCCTTTGAGTGTTATGCCACCCTTTCTTTGATTTTTTTAATGTGAATGGCTTTTTATCTGAGCACTTTAATTTGCATGCCTTTGCTTCGAGGCAGCTCCCCGTGATATGTTAATTGCAGAGTGCTTTAAGTACTAAAAGATTAACATAAAACCCTTTGCAAACAAGCTAATAGTTTATGATAATTTTTGCATGGCCTTTGTCTGTCTATCACTGGATTGCCTCTAGCTGTAATTTTATAAAGAAGCTGTAAAATATCATTTAAACAAGTTCATTTACACATAATTATTACCAGAATCACATTATTCAATTTAGATACTCCAGCCTATTAACAATCCATGAACTAAAATGTAATTAAACTATTTTCCTTTTATGAACCTATTCATTACAATGTGTGGGAGATGGATCTCTCAGTTTTACTGAAAATTTCAGCACTTTGTTGTAGGAATTGACAAGTCTGGCACTCATTCTGTGCTTTTAATTATATTAAAAGTATTTAAAGACAGCTAAGATAAAGAATATATTTAGAAAAGAATGTGTAGAAACACCAAGATGGTGTCATCCAGAAACATATATTTATATCATCCCACACAGTTTGCACCTTATTATCAGAGAAAATAAAACCAGGATATATAATTTCAATTAAAAGTTCTCAAGTCTTGAAGTTTTTGAAGAAATATTAAGAGAGAAAAAAATGTTTATCACTAACAAGATTAAGTATCTCAGTTACAGTTTAAGACTAAAATCTCACAGTACGGGGACTTGCATTCTGCAGCTGTGGATATTTCCTATTGAAAAAAAACACTGTAGTTCAAAATCTGAATATATTTCAACAAAGACTAAAGATTATGTAAGCTGCTCATTTGTCCACCATGAACTGTAAGAGTTGCCTTAATGGGCCCAGAGACTAACTGGCATTCATTCACTCAGATGCTACACATAGCCTTTCATATAGCATTGGTGTCAGACCCTGTTCACTTATTGTATTTTTATCCCAATTATCCTAACGTATCAAAGGAAGAATCTGATCTGGATAAGGAAAGCTTCAGTCCTCACTCAATGATACAAACCACGAATCCTCCTACATAAACCACATCTCAGAAGTACTGCTGGAATAAATCCAATGGAAACCTAAACCGGGTAATTTACTCTGATGATGAAAAATATTTTTATCAGAAACATACAAATCAGCCTGACACTATTTCCTTATATCTTTGGGGATAGTAGCTAACACATACAAATCTCGCTCCTGAGAAGGACAAAAAAGGTGGATGGACCCCACAATAACTACAAATACTAACTACCCCGAGCTGAAATTCTCTCACCCCTGTGTTAGAATAGGGAACCTATTCAAAATTTAAGCTGAGAATTAAAAGGTGCCATTCCTAAAACAAAGATAGGTCAGAGGTATGCTGCAGAGGAGTGAAGCAAAAATCAGGTCATTCCTGTAAAAGGCATGAAGGTCAAGAATCTCTCTTACTTTTGGTGACACTGTTCAAAATCCATTCGCTACAAATTCACTATACCTAATGTCTAATGCCTACCTTTTCAGCTGAATTAAAAACCTGCAGCTTAATTGCATTATGGATACTTCTCTTAATACAGGTTAAAATACTGGCCCTAAATGTGTTAATGATTGAAGTTTCTTATCTGAAAGATTCAGATGAGCTTTTGCTCAAAGTCAAAATCATCACATAACATCTAATAAGAAAAATACCAACAGAAATTACTACAGGAGTAAGATAACAGATATTTAGTCTAAATGACCTGGGATCTGTGAATCATCGAGGCTCATATGGTTAGTTATTTGCAGCACTCTTTGATAGCAAGTATTTCATTGAAATGTCAACCTGAATTTTACCATTTAGATCAGTTCCTAGAGAAGTTAATGACTATAAGCTCAGCAGACGATTCTGACAGAAGACTGCCAAGGAAATGTAAGACCTTTTAATTCTTTCTAAGCTCCTGGTCTATACAACACAGCTACATTGCTACCTCAACCTTTTGCAGTGGACTTCGCAGAAGTTGTCAGTTACCATAGTTCAATTAAAAAAATAAAATTATGGTGTACACTTTTTTTTTTTTTTTATTTCAATCTGCAAGGGTACAGCTTCAATAGGGGAATGGGAGATTTTAAATAAATTCAAGTTTGATTGTCATTCTAGAGCATGGTTTATCTCTACCAGAATTTCTTCTAGCTGCCTAATACATTTGAAGAAGCAAAGTGAATTGCAGTCTTCAGTGTTCTTGGTATTACATATTTCAGTCATTAAGAGTTCTAATTTTTTATTATTTTTTTAAGCATCGAGGGAATATAAATTATTTTTGCTCTGTGAACTGTCATCATCTGCAGTTTATCTTCTTTCTCAGAGACTTGTAAATACTCTAAAACACAACTGACACCATTCCTTCTATTACCTACTCAGGAGTTAAGAAGTCATTGGTGGAGTAAGATTAAAACAGTTTCACTGATGAGAAAAGGTGTTAGAATAGCTCAGGGATGTTTGCACAGTCTTAGATGCTTACACTTAGATGTTTGCACTTGCACAGAAGAACCTTTACTTGATTCCTATAATATCCATATGGTTGAGATAGAATTGACAACACCTGCAGTGTTATCTAAAAACAAAACCAAAACAAAACTAGCAAAACACTTTAGCATTCGTGTTTACAATAGTGGCTTCACACTGGTTTAGAAAATGGTCTAGGAATAAAACCACTGTATTTCCTTTTCACAACAATAGGCTTCATCCTCAAAACAAGTTACAAACCGTAGTTCAAATGTGTGGGTTTTTCTAGTTTCATGCTGTTTTAAATCAAACTGTTCTTTATGTAGCAATAAGTTTATGAAGGAACCACAATGTATGAAGAGAAGCATTTTTTCATTTTAATATTTCCTGGTTCATTCCAAACTCCCATTATTTGGATTGTCACCCTGACACTGCCCGAGGTGCATTCCAGCTCTGTGCAAGAGAATCTGCTTTCCCACTAATGGGGCTGTTCTTGCAATGGCAAATGTAATTTTCCACTCCATTACAAATAGTGTGCAAAAGGACCTATTTCTCACTGCATACAGACCAGTTCCCAGTGAAATCCTATTCACCAAATATTACAATAGCAGAATCCACTGCAAATACAGGTGCTTTTTCAGGGTTGGACAAACAGCTGTGATCTAACCACAGGCATACCTGAACATTCACTGCTCTAATATTTATCGAAGTTAGAGAAAAATACTCAGCAGTTCTAGAGAAGGAGCAAGTTAAGAAGAAACTGAGAAAGCAAATACTGTTATGATACTTTCTCAATATACTATTTTTCCTACTGCTTTTCTTTAACAGACAGATATAATGCAGATTTATATAGTGACTGCTACTCTCTGGTGTAATTCATCTAGACTCAAAAATCTATTAAAACACCAAACAGTGGCCTAACTACATTTTGAATGTCTTACAAAGTTCAAAATTAGATGCCTTTGCAGCAAAATAAAACTCAATTGAAAGAAAATCAACATTTTTTGAACCAAATAGTGATGTCCAGCTATAGTTTACATTTATTGTCCTATATTTATATATCTGTATCATAACATCATCAAGACAGTCTTACAAAAAGGAATAAAAATTACCACAGAAGAACATGCTGTGTCTCGTAATTCAATAGAAAGTGTTCTTATGCAATACCCTTCAGGAAACAGTAACCCTGTACCCACTGATTAAAAGAAATAGAGTAGGACTCTGTAAAAAGCACTGTCTTTGGTAATTCTATGCCTAGAGTTCTAAACTGGGCATTAAGTTTACAAAAAAAAGATAGCAAAAAAAATTAAAACTGAGAGCCTCAGAATGCAAGTTTCTGAGTTTCCCTCTTTCTACCATAGCAATTTTTAAGTAACTTAAATAAATTTTAGGAATCTATCATGAAAGGAAAAGATACCTCCTATAGAGTATACAGTGTGTATTGTAGCACTATTTGGTAGGCAGAAAATTTAACAAATCACTTGTATTCACCCATACACACTTCCAGGGCTGAGTGTACGTAAGGCTAAGAAAATACATTCTAAAATAAAGCAAAAATTAAAAATCGTGTTTGTATTAATCAGGGTTCAACAAAAGAAGTATAAAGGTAATGCTGTACTATTCAGGACTTCATTCACACTTTCTAGTTCATACGATTGTGCTAGACCAAGATTTCCAATAGGAACACATAGCAATATTCTCAGATATGCATCAGTATTTCCAGAAGACAAACAAGACTAAGTTAAGCAAACAGTCAGGAAAGTTATTTTTGAAAGTAACAGGCTTTCCTTTTTTCTTTCTCTTTTAATGTGATAATATTTAAGCTTTTCAGTTTCAAAGTAAATTTTTATAAAGTGTACTTGAATTCAAATCTAGGAAAATGAGATCTAAAGTCTCAGGGTACAAATAAGCAAAGAACATTTCTTTATTTCTAGCTATCACCACTGAATTAGTTCTAGACAAATAAGCAGTCTATGTAGCATGCCTTTGTCTTGTTCAATCCCAAACATGCAACCTTGGATAGCATGTTTTAGTCTAATAGTTTTACCACAGAAAATATTTTCATTATAATTTTGAAGGTATGCAGAATCACCAGTGTGACAGCATGGTGACATCTATGTAGATATCACTGTTGACGGCTTTTTAACTAGGTATTCGGAAGTTCAGAAGTATTAAAGAATATAAAAATATCACATCTGGGGAATCTTCAAAAAGTAAGCATCAAACCACTGATCTGAATGATAGAGGCAGATGACAGGTGACTATAGTAAAAGAAAGAATAGTAATCAAGGGACTACAACTGATACTTCCGTAATTTATCATGGCAAGGATAAGAAAAGCACCTTTCTGTAGCTTGTGCAGCTTATACCATAGAGCTATTCAGATTCCTTAGATGGCAAGTAGAACAATAGTCAAACACTTCAGGCAGGCAGTTCAATGATTAGTTACCAATGTCTCCCAGGCAGACTCACTGACACACTCAGTGAAGTAGCATGGAACGACAAAGCACCAAATTCTTGACAAACTGCAAATGCAACTGACTCCTTAACTTTGAATGACTACTCAAGCAAGCCTAAATATGAACATTTTAAATACCTTTCCATTTTGTTGCATCTCTACATTTTAAAATGTTACAGTTAGCAGGATCTCTCAAATCATCCCTGTCAGTTCTAGCCAGAGGTAAAATTTCTTCTGTGAATAACACTTGGTTTTAAATTTTAATAAGGGCAAACCTTATTCTGGAGACAATAGAAATAATTTCAATAATTTCACATTTTGAAATATTTTTTTAAAAGTTTACAGGAATATTCTTATATGAATGTGTACTTACAGTCATCAGAATAATTCACTTTAAAAGAATCACTTGAAAGGGGTACCAGCTTTCTTTCCAAAGCTAATGCCCCAAAGAAAGAATTTTTTAAAGACATTTTAAAGTCTTTTAACATGACTTAAGAAGCAAATTCCAATTTGCTTAGAAAAGATGCTTAACATCTATCTCAGCTATAACTTAGCCATTAACAAGGTGCCATCCCTTTGGTTTTAAGCAGTTTACAACTCAGAAATACTTTTCCTACTTAAACTAAACATACACCGATTTTATTTCAAATATCCAAATACGTTCTTTACTTAAATGACAAAGACAGCAAACATTCTTACAGCTCAGTGCTATCAGATCTGTACAGTAATATAGGTGAAGTAGAGAAGTTATATTTACAAATATCTGTTAATAATGATTATTATAGGCTATATGACTACACTGAGGTTGCTTCTGTAACAAGGTACAACGTAGATGTACCTAACTATGGTAAAAGAGTGCTTATAATTCCTAACTTTCATCATGTTTACTGGCAAATTGCTATTTTGTATAGACTTGCTTGGTCTAACAAGTTAGAAGAGACATAACTTCTCTGAAACTGCCCATGTATTTATACTGTTCAAGGGGAACACTACGTAGACAGGAGGCTAAAGGCTAGCAAATCTGATCTACTACATGGATCTACCACACTACCTTTAGACGTGACTTTGTATATAAAGCTTCAATACCTTAATGTAAGATAGTTGCGTTGCATCACAGAATGGAAAAGAATAAGGTTCAGGTGCAGAACCCCAGAAAATTCAGGTTGTTTTAGTGCTACAGATGGTTGCTGAAGACAGGGCCAAAAAAAACCCCTCTAAATAACAACAGCAACAACCCCAAAGGTGTGAAAACATACTGGAAATACCAAGTTATTCATATATCCATTCAGCCTGAGAATAGTCTTCCATTTATAATGTTTCTGGCATGCTCAGTTTGACCTCCATAATGATGTCTACTGGAGTTTGCTAAAGAAAACAATCATGGGGTGGAACAACAAGAATTATATACTGTGGAGAATATATTTACAAATTACTGCTACTTTGCATTTTGCTAGTAGTCTTAATTCTAACAGAATTGCTATGCAGCTCATTACTTAGGGCAGTCTGTAATTTTTCCTCCTCTTGTACTAGCAATATTTTAAACCTTGGTGTAATTAATGTAATTAAGTTATTAATAAAGATTGAAGGGGTTGGACACTGTATGAAATACTTAATTTTGTGTATCTTTAACTGACTGACTGTTTAGGTTTGTATTTCAACTGTCAGCTAAATTATGTGTAATTAAGACAAAGCAGAGATCTGTCTCTCTTTTAACCAATGGTGATGTCAGACAGATTCATAGTTCTGGGTGGCAAATATCTCACTCTTTTCTATCTGTTGCACTTTCCGATTATGCTTTATTTGTGTACTGCGTGTATTAGTGTATTCGTACTTTGAATTTCTCTATTTGTCTTTAATGCAGAATAGATAGTTATGCTGCAGAAATAAAATCCTCTGAATTTATCTAACAACAAAATGGATGAACTCTTGTCCTTATGCAATTTATCCTGTTACTGTGGGAATCAGAGCACCAGTGTGAAACTGCTTGCTATCTCGTTCTACTTTCTCACTCAACATCTGTACGAAACTACTTGTAGAAAAAAAACCCGAACCAAATTATTTGTGTCTGACTCTCACTGAGGACAGGTACCGCACTGAAGCACAGAGAACTTTGAAGAGATTGGCATTATTTGTTCTACATGCAATCCTGGAGTTGGAAACTGATGCCAAATCTATCTGAAAATTCTGGATCAAGTTTTGGCCAGGGCACAACAGCTAAGGTAATCTGTTGGTGTAATGAGGACATTTCTTGAACTCCCCAGCTGTGTGACAGCTTGCCATTATGTTAATATTTGGAGGCTACTACTGAAATGTGCACACATGACTCACACTGTCAGCAGCACTGGCCCACATCAGTATCTCATCTGGAAGATGTGCTGTACTTTGTTAAATGAACAGTTGTAAATGATTTCTGCAGGCCTGAAGTTGTTACTACACTCACTTAAAAATGCTGCAATTCCAGGTTTCTATGGGACTAAGACATTTGGCTGTATCTTCTTGTATCTCATGGATTTTAATGATACTTTTTACAAATTGTTTGGTTTGGGTTGTTTTTTGTTTCGTTTTGTTTTGTTTTTAACGTTAGCATCCTTCCAAAAACACCTGGAGCAAAACAAATAAAATATATGGATCAAGTCAATAATAGTTAACAGGTCTCAAAATCATTTTAAGTATATCTTCTACAATCAAGCCTTGAAGGTACCTGACATTAGACCATGTCCTGGCTTCTAGACAGTCAGGGTCATAAAGCCATATATATTTATCAGCAGACAGACACTTCAAAAAAGCATGAAAGCTTATATTTGTGATCTTTCTATTGAGCCCTGATTTATAACTATATTCCTATAGGTCATTTACACAAGGGAAAAAGACAAAGATGATCCTAAATATGAGAGCACGGTCTTGGACACCTTGCAAAAAGTAACAAAGATAAATAGCCATACTATCCCTATTCTTCCACCTATAGCATTTTATTTACTGCTATAACATTAAAAGCCATTTTCAAATTCACAAATAAAAACTTTACACACAGTTGCAAAAGGCTGTCAAAGAGCAGCCATTGATATCCCAACTCTTCTCTGTTAAATGATATTGAAAGTAAAATTGAGACTAGAGAGTAACCTAACTTAGCCACTTGAAATGGACTTGTAATAAGCCAATGATTTTAAATGCAGCAATACTGCCAGTGACTACACAGTTCCCCAGACTGCTAAATCTTTTTCACAGACTTTGTCTTTTACAAACATGAGGAACATTTTCTACCTAAATTTATTGTGACAGACATGCAGTATAAACGCATGAAAAAAAGTCAAGGCTGGGACATTTCAATCCAAAGTGACTGTAGTACAAATATCATATGGTGCTCATGAAGAACATTTTAAATAAATGTGTGTCAAATTTTCAGAATATCCTTTTATTCTGTGAGAAACGCAGCAAATCTTTACCTTGTTTATACCCTTGTAGTGATAAAAGGTTTATGAAACACAGTCTAGATAGCTAACTTCACTTCTGAGGCTCATCTATAAGAGCACTTTAAGCTAAGAAAACCAAACTTTCTGTCCACCCCCACTGTAACCCCCACTATTCCCATTAAAGGCTCATGAGGTGCTCTGGTCAATAAAAGCAGTTGGAGATGTCCTTGATCTTTCTGTGGCTTTTATAGAAGCCAGATGGCTTGGCTCTGGAACATCTCATAATTTAGTGACATGAAGAGTAAAAGGAAGAGTTCAGAATTAGCAAAATTAAACTGCATGATAAAGAGTTACTGAGTCAAAACTACTATTTTTTCTGCTAGAACGTTATACCTGTACTGCAGGCTCTCAAGTAAGCTCAGAGAAAAATAATAATGGGTTGAAATCATACATTTAAATAGTTCAGAGCAATGGATTTGAAAGGAAGGGAAAAAAAAAATAGAAAGTCCAATATTATTTTTTTCCAGTTAGCCATACCTTGTCCAATATGCCTACCATGCCAATGGCATACATTTTGAGGTTTTGAGTTAGCTTGGTTCAGTCTTCCCTTACTCTCAAGACAAAAATACTGCTGATATCACAGCAAAATCATCAATATCATGATAAGACAGTTAGTTGGATTACACTATGTGCTAACAGAAATAAAATACTGTGTACAGGACTAAAGCAAGGATAGTTTTAGGAAGTCACCATTATCTAAATAAAACAAATAATAAATCTTTTGAACACATATAAATTTTTTCAGTAATAAATCTGAGAACATTTCTTATGCACTGTGATACTGGCTCTCCAAGACCCTGGGAAATATATATTTAAGCTGAAAGAACTTCTCAGCCAGAAGCTCAAATTGAGTTCTTATTTTATCATTATGTCTGTTTAGCTCACAAGCTCTTGTAGGTACTTTGCTTCATATTTATTCAGCACAACATTAACAAACAATCACACACCTTGCTCACACTATCACAAATTATTTAATTATTCCTAAGACAGAGAGCTTGTTGCGATTCCTTTATTTACTCTACAGTTCTGTTACATGTCATACATTGGTGTCATGTTTGAATTTCATTCCTGCCCTGCAGCAATATCCCATGTGATTTTCTCTAAGATCTTGTGATGGTTATTGAAGACTTTGTTTTCAGAGAAAACATTAGCCCTCAGTTTTGAAGAATTGCTTGAGGTGGAAAAAGAATTTGAATTATAGCCTGCTAAAACTGTCATCAAAGTGAATTATTACTATTTACAGCTGTGTTCATTAATTTTACCTGTATCCATCCATCTAGATAATTCATATAAAAACAGAATGCACATGAAGAGACATTCTGTAAGAGGCTGCAAAATAATATATATATATAACCCTCAGGAATTAGAAATACCAGGATTAAAGTTGCTTGTGCAAGTGTAATTGAAACCTCCTTTGTACAACTACTCTTCACATCACAACAATATTAGCAAATCTAATAGCAGATCACAGTCGTAGACAAGGTTTAAACGTTTTCTGTCAGGTTAATACCTGAAATACAAGAAGACAGTCTCCTTTGTTTTGTAGTAATCTATTCTGTTTACTTCCTATACATCATGCTTAGCAGAAGTCTGATATCTTGAAAAGGTCAAAAGTAATCCTGGTAATTAGTACCCTGATATGCACAGCTAAGAGGTATATCACGAAGGCAAAACTGCAGCTCGTTCACTTTTTTGAACCAGACAACAGACAGAGTCGTTTGCACGTGCCGCTATAGGACATCAGGTAATGTCCAAGACTCAAAAAAGAAGTGGTCTGTTAGCAACTTTGAAGGGGAATTTTTAGCAAACATCTACACAAAAGCACATTCCTACATGCAATTAAGCTGCATCTATGTTTTCCAATCAGCATGGTAAATGCTTGGCCAAGCCGTTTGTACTGAAAACAGGCTTTTAACAAAAAGCAGGAAGTGCAATTTGTTGTTGACTTCACACTCCATTTTATCTGCACAAAGACATATATGTTATTATTTGCTAATTTTTTAATATTATTTGCTATTTTGTATAATGCTTGACATGATGTCTCTCACTGGTATACTACCTCAATTGCATCCGGTTACATTAAGAACTTGTAAGAAAACATACCAGAAGTGCTCTGACATACTGAAATAAAAAGTATTAGCTGATAAAACCACAAATTGTCTACGATTAAATTGAAGAATAAACTAGTCCAACTAGTCACACAAGTCCAACAGTGAACTTAAGACACTAATACACTATAACTGAAACCACACGTTTTGCCAGTTTCATGTGGTATCTCCAACATATGCAATTAAAACACATATAAAGCTATCCAACAGAAAATACAATTATACAGATTTACTTTTTATTTTTTTCCTATGATCCCAATGTCTCAGCAGCACAGGGTCAGTCATTACTAAGTATTATTCAGCAGATTTCTCTAGGCCACCACCCAAGGAATATTTCTTCTGAGTTAAATGCAGCAAGCTAAATCTTGTCCATATGTAAAAGTGTACTTCAGTCTGAGAATTCTGACTCATATTTACCCCCAAAAGAACAAAAAATTATATAATTCAGGGTATATGCAAACCCAAATCCCTCCCAATGCACAGCACCTATAAGTCAATGTGACCAGTAAGAGTACAGGATGCCCAATGTACCACACTACATGAAACCTGAAAAGTCAGAACTGTACAGATGGCTTGCTGCATTTTCTGAAACAACTTGTCTCTTGGTCTCATTATGCATTTCAAGACTGGTCAATTTTATTCCCTCTATTAATGTTAATTTTCCATTGTGCAAAAATCAAGAGTGCAGAAGAGAGAGTGCTGTCTGCAAAAGCTAGCACGAGGGCAGGAGAGGCATGTTGCAATAAATATAAAACATAGGATAGACTGACAAATCACATTTAAAAGCCTCAACATTCACAATGCAGAACTCTCAATGCGCTTCACCGTGTAAATCCAACACTATGTAATGAGGATCCTTTACTCCAAATCTGAAAACCAGTCACCTGTGCCCTAACAATGCTACACATAAATCTCTTCAGCTGATAATAATTACACTTCTAAATGATGATGACTTTAAAAGAAGGAAAGATTTCATTTTCAATCATCAAAAAACTATAGCAAGGCTTGCAGTTAATTTTGGGGAAAAATTCTTGGCATAATTATCTGACAAAGTGAATTATTTTCCTTTAGGTATTAAAGGTTATAGTTGCCATCTATTAGTACTATCCAAAGCCATCCCATGCACCTGAAGAACTTTTCATCTGTTAGTAAATGGTCAACTGATACACTGCTCATTTTCCAGATTTCAACATCAGTAACAGTTGTCTCATATAAGCCTAAACCCTCATTATATGCTTCAGGTAAGAATATACGTTAACAGTAAAACAAAATTCATAACAACAACACTAATAAACACCGAAGTTAAGGACTACGATGATGGAGTTACAGGAAATGCAGATGTATACTACTGTAATCAGCAAATTCAATGAAATGTTTTCAAAATCCTCCATGTAAATAAGGTGGATTTACTCCCATTTCTAACAGACATATTTAGATATTTGCAAAACTACTTCTAACTTTCAATGATACTTAGACTTGGAAGTAATTTTTTAATGTATGATTTGAGTCTTGTCTACCCTGGAAAGTAACACAAGAACTTAGGTCAGCTACTTGCTCTGGGACTGCCATGCTCCTGGAACATTCACACTGATGGCTTCTTTGCTCTCAGCACATGTTCTCATAGAATGCACCACCAGCCATGGCCTCACAGTTCCTGATACCATCCTGCTTCTGGACCCTATCCTTCTCGATATTTTTCAGCACTACATAGTAGATGACAGGCTAGGATGTTTCAGGATGACTAATATATCACTTGTCAAGGCTTCAACTTTAGTTCAAAATTACAGAGCACCCCTGCATGAATCCTCATTTTTAATCATTTTAATCAAGCTGACTTAAAAGAATATTTAAAGGATAGAAAAGGAGAAAAGTACTTAGAAGAGGAAATAAGTCTAAGTGATAAGAGAAAATAAGGAGCTATTTCTCAGATTCAGTCCTTCATTTCCTACAAATACAAAACCAGCTAAAAATAGCCTACATATTTACACAGTGGATGTTTACACTATAGACCAGTGCCTGTGGGAGGTATGAAAAACAAGCCAATAAAAAAGAGATTGAATTATATGCTGCGAAAATACAATTTTCATAAAATATACTTGCTTCTGTTTTGTAAGTTCTTTCCCGTCTCTGAAATTTTATATGGAATTTATCATATTCACATTCACAGAAAAAGATTAACATGATAAAATCTCACAGCGCTGAAGCAGGCGCTTTAGTCTCAGAGGCTAATATTTCAGTAAATATACAGCCTAATATCAAGACAAGTTTTTGGAATTGTATTGGGTTCTTTTTCTTAAAAATCCCCAAACATATATTTTTATTTTCAAGTTTTTGTCTTAGTTTAAAAATACTTACACTCAGCTGCCAATAGTTTTACAGAAAAGTTCCCTCCAACTGCTAGGGAGAGGCAGCTTTACTTTAACAAGGTAAACAGAAAAGCACCAAAGAGAATAAGAAAAAAGCTTAACATAAAAGTCACACACCTTAGCAAAGAACTTCAACTCATCATTACAAAATATTAACAAAGGCAATAGCCTTCACAAACCCTTGCCGTGCACTTCCCCTTTCCATTAAGGTCCAGATTTACAAAGGGTGTTTCAGTATGGCTTGGTACTTCTAATTTATAACCTACTGCATTTATACTGAAAAATCTGATTTTGAATTTACGATAAAATCAACACCTAGAATAATTTATAAATAATTGTAAAAGATGTGTCACATTGAAAAACAAACACTCCATTACTTGTGATTACAGTGTTTTCCTTTAGTTTTCATTACAGAAATGCTTTCCAGTTACGGTTCCCACACAAAAACTGTAGTTTCTTGTTTGGGTTTTTGCTTGGGTTTTGGGGTTTTTTGGTATTGTTTTTTGTTTTGGTTTTTGTTGTTGTTGTTGCTTTGGGTTTTTTTTTTTTTTTTCATTGTTATTTTCAAGTACAATGTTATAATTAAATAAAATTGCCTGTCAACTGTGTGCCATTGTGGGCTGAGCATCATTACACCAGTCCATTAGAGGCTGTGTTTCTTTGGCTGCACTAATGCATAAATGACTATCCATGTTAATATGCCGTGACGTAGAGGTTATTGTGACAGTAATCCAATCCAAAGGTGCACTGCATTTATTAAAAAAAAAATAAAAAATACCAGCTTCTATTGTTATTGCGATCAGGAAAGTTGCTTTCTTGAAAAGATTTGGAAGAGTGAAGGGTAAGACAGTAAAAGCCTGAAGCTGGAACTGAATGGCAGGACCAAATGTGTGATTAAAAACATTTAAACTAATTATAAAAAAAAATAAAAAAACATTGGTGAATATCCTGACCTTTAAATATGATCAGAAGCAGGAGTATTTCAATTCCTCACTGGATTTCCAGGCCAGTATCCATCTTTAAGACATCAAAAACATCTTTCATACTGAAATTCACGGCATGGGAGCTGTATCTACAAGTTTGAGTTACCAGTATGCCTCCACCACAGGAAAGGGGAAGGTGGTTTTAGAAGTCTTTGTTTTCTGTAGTGTAAGAACAAGACAAAATTGTAAGAATAGTTTCTTTAGGTTATTTTTGTTATGCATAACAAACCTCACAAACTATAGAGGTGCAGACCCTGTCAGTATTCAGCTGATACAGGGCTGGAAAACCAGAATGTAAAACTCAGTTTTCTGTGATAGCAATGAATAAATGATTCAGCACAGCAAAATGCTCCTGTAAGACAAGTTATTTGCAGGAGATATAAAAGCCATGTGACAATCAAGATAAGAACAAGATAACCTTTCACTTTTCACAACAGCTGTTTCCATTAGACCACTGTGACAGGGATCAAAAGTTAAATTCCAGCAAACAAGTCAATTTTTCAAACACAAATATTCAGTAGTCTTCATGGGAACATGGCTAGGGGGGTAACTTAATGAAACTAACCACCACCCTGGTGATCCGAGCTCCCAAGATCCTAACCAAGCACAGGTTACATCCTTTCATACTTAATCACATCTATCTAATTGTTAACTCCCTGCAGTGAATTCAGGATTTTACAAGCCTCACCTGCCCAAGATCTTCACAAAGTCTCCTCACCAATTCAACCACCGTTCAATATTTGCACTCCTTTTCTGAGATTCTGTTTATTGTGCACATACAAATGGGGCCATTATAATACTTCTTTTGGTCAGATTATTTTTTACTTCTTCTATCATATTTCAGAACATTCTGCTTTGCAGAAAAATATCATTGCCTTCACATAGAAAGCTGACAAAAGGAAATCTGTGTTTCTTTGTTAATGATGGTATCACTCATTAGTATCGCAGTCCTAAACTGAAACCTTTGATGTGTTTTATCTCCATATTCAACTGATGTCTTTAGAGAAGAAGCCACTGAATACTCAAAACCTTATTTTAACAAGTTTTTCAAGTTGCTTGTCTTTTGGCTTTGAGGGGTTTTGGTTTGTGAGAGTTTGGAGTGTTTTGGTTTTTTGGTTTGTTTGGTTGGTTGTTTTGTTGTTTTGTTAGTTTGTTTGTTGGGTTTTTTTTAATCTGATGACAAAAATTAGATTGTTAAATATTTTTTACCACTATTGTGAAGATTGTTCTTGAATTTCTACTTCTCAGGCTCCTCTCAATGTAAAGAAATGCCTTTTAAATGTGACAAGTGACAAAAGCAAGATACTAAAAATTAGAGGAAAGAGTTGCAAACCATGTGGAAACAACTTCTTTTGTAGAAATTATTTATGTAGGTTGGGGTTTGGGTTTTTTTTTTTTGGTAATTCAATAAAGGTATTGTCACCAGTGCATGTTAACGCTTTCAGTTACGCCTGAATAAAAAAGAAAAAAAAGTGTTCTACTTGCAGACCTCTTTAAATAAAGGTTATGGTTATTTCAGTAACTGGAAAAAAAATACCCAGTTCAAAGTGTGCTTCCAATGATTTTTTTCATGCAAGTAATTAACCTAAAATTAGATGGTAGGGGAGATGGTAGGGGAGAGGGGGAGGGGGAAAGGGAATGTGGAGAGAATGGGAGGGGTGGAGATAGAAGACAATGTCTCTTGAACAGAAAACAGAACAGAACAGAGGAAGAGATTCCAAAATTGTTAATTCTGCTTTTCAATGTTGTAAAGCTAGTTAGCCTGTCAGTTCAAAGACCCATTCTCCCATTCCTTTAAGTCCCTGGGATGGGTAAACCATAATTTCTGGATAATTGCTACTGACAGAGACACTGTCATGGGATTAAACCCTCCAAGTACCACAGAGGAAAAGTACTACTTCTAGAATGCCCACGTGTCTCTTGAGAAACAGATGTTGAGTACATTTAATTGAGTGTTGTCATTTCCCCAGTAAAGGTACAGCCTTCACCAAGGCATTAATCTACTCACTTTGTTTCAAGGTAAGCAGGGTTAAGAGTTACTAGCTGCTGAAAGGAAAATGGCAATATCAAAAAATATTCAGACTGGAATAGAGGAAAAACTTATTTAGTATCTGGTAGAAAATAAAGGTAGAATGCCCAAAGGAAAACAGATATGAATAATTTTCTGCAGAAAGATGGCCATCAATTAGTAATTCTAGGTGAAATTAGCAAAAGATTGAGATTCCAAACAGTCAGCACTGGTGTTGTTATCATCTCAGAAGGAAAACTTCCTATTCAGAACCAGCTCAGAACTAGGAAGTTGAACATAGGGAAAATGCAGCTGTCAAAACACACCTACTACTAACTTACAGAATGGAGAGAAACATGCAAAAACTAGAGATGCCCAAAATAAAAACCTAGAATCCAAAAGAAATAAATAAAAGTAATTCTTTTCTTAAGTCTCAGTGTATTTTCTTTATTAAGAAACATGTTATTGAATAACCATCTGTAAGCCAATACTACAATATATGCACACATTACACTCCATAATCTCTACCATACATCCATATGGTGGACACTTGTAGCAATTTCACTTTTACAGACAATTACACCAGATACTACAGTAGCTTCACATGGTAGTAACAGAAAACATTGGTGGAGTCCACACCACCTTTGTGTAGTAATTCTTAATGTAAAGCAGTGAGCTGCCTAGCCATCTTTATCTTCACATTAAAAGATAGTGTAACAGTTGTTGAAGTAACAGCTCATTGAAGCACTTACCTTTTCTGTTAATTTCTTAAATACACCTGTCTTGTCATTCCCAGTATGGGTGTGCAGCTGCTGAGTTGAATACTTGGGCAGAACATCAAGCCTGCAACTTCATATGCCAGTGATGAATATCCTGCAGGCTCAGTGACTTTAGTCCCTTAGGCCTTCCCTCAGAACACTTGGGATCAGTGGCTTAGGCTGGACCACAGTTCACTCAGTTGTTATAGTTACATTACAGAAGCACTGAGGGTTGTAGGATTTTAAACAGTACAACAAATAGTTTCTCAGTTTCCATGTGCCTCCAAAGTTGTGGTACTCACAATAACTGCCTAAATAAGAATGCAGCAGAACAGAGAAAGAAAATACTTCTCTCATGCAGAGAATAGTCTCCCTAGAGGGGTGAGGAGAAACATTCTGTATATGTTGTAAAATTCACAGATTATCACTTTGCCAGAAGGACTTAAAAGGCAGAAGATGACCAACTGTCTGGAGAAAATGGTTCAATAACAGTCATTTTCATTCAACACAACTTCTTTTTAACTGTCTACAAGTATTTGTGAATGGGATAACCACTGCTTTTACACGGTTAACTATCTAAACCCATCATCATTTTTTTCTTACTGGTTGCTCAACAGCCTTGCATAATTCAGCATATAAATACCATAAGCCTGCAATGAGTCCTTATACTATAACTATCTTAAAAAGGCAATACACGGCATTCAAATTTATCATCTTAATTCAGTATTAAACCAGTTGCTGCATCTCTAGCCCAATGGATCTTGATTCTGTTATCCTGGACCTACATTGTCACTGTAGAATGAGCTCTCTCGTCTTTCCTATTCTCAAGACCAACAACATCAATGGTTCTCTAGGCCAAACAATTTCCTCTCTCTGAAGAAGCCTCCTTCTGTCCATCACTTATGAAGGCTGGCTTTTTGTCTGTTCCTTGTTCCCTCCAACAGCCTTCCATGTCTTTATTCCTTCTGCAAACTCTCTGTCTGTTGGTTCTTTTGCTCCTCACCTGTTTCAGCTTATCCTTAGGTGGATTTTCTGATGACCAAGCTCAATCTCTTGCTACCTCCAGAAGGTCCCATCTAACCAACAGTGAGTGCAGCACTAAGGAGTGTGAACAAAGAGCTTTCCTCTTTCTGTTCAGCAACACTGTCTCTTTGTTGTTTTGGGGTTTTTTTGTGGGTTTTGTTTCATTTTGTTTAATAGAATATATAGTCCACATAAATCAAATTCAAAGCAAACCAATTAAGCAGTTCAACCATGACTTGGATGGGTCACATTTTCAAAAAAGAACACATACTTTACTTCATGAACTGCTTCTTATGGTAAATGCCTCGTGTCCTTAGAAGATGCAACTATCATTCTCCCAGAAGTCTCTCTCATAAACCTTTTAAAACATCACAAACCCCACTTTTTTAAAGTCATAAGTCACATGGCAATGTAAATATTTTCTCGTATCTTGGATAACACTCATGTGAAGGATTTTATTTTGTCTTTACTGCTAATGCTCAAAAAATATCAAGATCCTGGTATGAAATGCTTAAATACAAAATGGCTGAAGCTTATGAAGAAAGAAAAAGAAGAGGAAAAAAAGAAAAACATTTGGAATGAATGTGAGTGTATCAATAAAACCAATCAAACAATGCAGAAAAATGATGTGATGACAGAAAATCCAAGAAAAAGGTTTTCAGAAGGAAATAGACACAGGTCCAAATTCAGGTACGTGGAGGTCATCAGCAGTACCTCTATGTACTTTATTATCCACTGGGTTGACCTGATGTGAGTGACCTTTTTAAGTGAGTGTCTAACATTTTGCTATAATTTTCAATTCAAACTAAAGGTGAATAGTAAGAAAAAATCTTGTGGCATTATGAAAAGATACTGTGGTCCTATTACGCATTTTGAGGGGCAAGAACGTAGGAAGGACAAATCACCCACAGAGCACAAATCTTTGCAACTGGTAATTATAGTTTGCTGCATCAGCTGTACTCACCCTGAAGGCCCACTTTGTTAACACTCTTAACCACATCTACCACTTGAGTAACTCTTGTAATTTACACCTTAGGGCACAGATCACAAGATTTCCTCAGCAAAACACTAACTGACATCACATGAATATGTTTAGTATCCTCTCATTGACATGCTGGATAGAATTTTCTGTAGTGTAACACTGACAGTAATATTAAAACAAATTTCCTACCCCAGTTTATTTAGTGACATCCTTGAAAAGTTGTATTAAATTCCACAGGAAACAGGTCATACGTATCTACCAAGAAGGCCTTAAAAAGAGGGGGTAGAATCACAAAACAGTCCTTTAACTTGCATGCTTGTTCTTCAGATTCTGTACCATTTTGGTTCTGCATTTTGAATAACTCAGTTTCTTAAATGAATAATTGAACATTAAACTGGTTTCTCTTGCATTAAAGTTTTTTCTCTTTTAAAAGAGCATCTTGGTCTTATTTTAGAGAAGAATGTCAGATTTACATCTCCAGATTGAGAATTTATGACAAAACATGTAACAAAAATTGCAGATACCAGAACTGAAAAAAACATATGAAAATGAACAGGCAAAAGTAAGAATTGGAAGGGTCTTATATATACATACTCAAATTCTAATATCAGATACTGAACATGACAGTTCAAAAAAGTAATATCCCTGGAATTTGTTTAAAAGGCAGAAGATGTCTCTTGAGGAAGAACGCTTGTGAGGTGAGCTAATCACTGAATTATGACAAACCCTAGAGCTTCAGCAGAGTAAATTTTAAGATCAGGAAATAGATTTGAGTCACATCTGCAGTGACTTGTCCCAGACAGTTCGTACATACCTACATGAAGGAAAAACACTGCAAGAAAATCTGTATAATTCCTCAGAAAGTGAGATACATACAGCTGTTTTGTGAAGCTTGCTAAGTGCCACTAAACAACAGATAGATGCCCGAAAATGACACAAAATTCTGAAAACCTGTAATTTTAAGGGGGAATTTAATTCTTTTCTATTAAATTACTGTTAAACTATGGTCTGTCTTACACATTCAAATGCTGAGTACATCATTCATTTTCAGCTATCCCAACAGACTTGAATAAATGCACAGTTAGATCAGACTCCAAAGGAACATAAGCTTTTGTGCATCAGTCAACAACTAACTCATGAGGTTAAGTAGAAACTTCACCCAGGGCAGGTGATTTCAATAACTGTGCCCTGTGGAGTTTCTTTGAGTCTCTGGTCTGGAACTGGCTGGGATCTGATAACATGAAAGGACTGTGCAAGGCAAACATCTTAACCACTTCTTGGTTAAGGCTGCACTAACCACCTATCTATCTCCACTGACTGACACATCCCTGCATTCTCGAACACCAATTTTCTGAAGACATATTCAAATCAGACCAGTTTTAGATAAGATACTAGTTATAACAGAATGTATAAGAATTAAAAAAACCTGTGCAAATAATGCACTGGAAATAAAATAACATATATGAAATAACTGCTGGAACAGCAAACAAGTCTAAGACTGAAGTCTCTCTTCAAAAACACAATCAACATATTTAAGAATTAAAATGTTCTTTCTGTGTTTAAATTTTCAAGTGTCTCTCACTGTTTCCAGTTTATATTTAAAAATAAAGCAAACTTAAAATATTACTAATGTAACCCAGACACATGTTGGATTTCAAGCAACAGAGTCTTATCTACAGCTAAATATTTATGCAGTGTATCCAAGACTGACAATGAGCAGCCTACAAGGCTTTTTATAAGACATGCTGAGCAGCAATAAATGTTAAAGAGTAAACCTCAGTTTTAAATATTTTTCCCAGCATTTGATTTGCTTTTAAATACAGGTTCCAATATTGAGAATCACAAATAATAGGGAACTTACACTCAGTTTTCATGCTTATTTTCAAAATACACAGCCCTTTTTCATGAGTACACACACTCAAAAGTTATGTATAAATTATATATCAATTTCAACTTAAGTCAAACATACACTGGACCAAATTATTGTTCCATTTATGATTCTGTCAATGAATGTAACTTGCAGAAACAAATTTTGAAGGCTTCCTGACTATTGTTAACTACCATATTATTCTTTAATACTGTTAAAACATGTAATACTACAGTAGATTTATACAATAATGATTGATTTTTTTAATAGTGACAAACTGGATCAGCTTTTTTTTTTTTTACTAATTTTTAAACAAAACATAAATTTAAAGAATATACAACAAAGAAAGGATTATAGTAATATGGCCATAATTTATGTAATAATTCAAGGAAAGAAGTATACAATAAATTACTAATACCACATGAGAAGCATTTATTACATTTTAGAGTGCAGTATTCTGGGCAGTCCTCATTCGAGATCTCATGAAATAGATCTGTTCAATGCATTAAATCTTGTCCTCCTAAATGCCATTTAAACTATTACTTCATGAAGAATAAAAAGATGGAATAAGGACTAATTGAATAGACAAAAATGAAAAAAAATAAAAATTACATGGTACAAAGGCCTCTGTGTCTTTAGGAACCAAGATATGAATCAAGTCTTTTCACCTATTGCTGGACTGTGAACTGAAGAAAAGTCTGGCATCTTCTATGCACAAGTATGAGAAAGATTACTACTGTGTTCAGTGAACCCTTGCCCACACATATATTGAGACTCTCAAGGGAAATGTGGGTCACACTCTAATCATAAAAACCACACTGACTTGGACAAGAAAACATTTTATTACCCTTTAAACTTTTGTTTTTGCAGCTGCAAAACAGCTTTATTAAGAGAGATAACACATGTGTGATCATCTGACATCGTGGTAGCGCCTGTGCAGTATTACACTGTTGACACAGTTTCTTTTCAATGATGTTACTAAAATGGATATACACTTCTAGGGACCTCCTATTTCACACTATTAGTCTAAAGAGAACAGTCAGTAATCAGTAAAAGAGGTATATCTGAAGAAACACACTGATTCTCTAGCAGTTGAATGCTTTCAGAGATGTATAAACAGCATATTAGATTTGTTAGGTTTGGTTGTCACTGCAAGCTATAAAAAAAATGGACAAAATGGGAAGATTTAATAAAGTTATCTATAAACCAATCACAGAACCAAAACTCAAAAACGCATATGGCTCTTCATATCATTCTTCCTGAAGAGAACTGGACCACGTGTTTAATAATGACCCTCACATAAAATAAGAAACACAGCAGCATTATTTAAATATGTCCTTCAAATTACTTTAAAAAAATAATAATTTAGAAGAGAACACATTTACATTGACTAGAATGTTCTAAAAGGCCTAAAGGCCTTATTAGGTGAATAATTTCATCCTGCCTTTAAATCACAGCCTTGCATTCCACAATGAAATTAAAACTGATTATCATCCAAAAGCCTAGATCTCTCCAACATGATTCAAGAGTAAAAATTAATAGCAGGTAGCCCCTCCACACTTGTCACACAACCTCAGAACTGTACACCTGCAAAACACTGAACATTCCTTTTTGCCATACATTTCCTTTAACAACCAACAAAAATACATTCACTTTGCCACACATTTAAAACGGGTCAACTGATCAGGCATATTTTAGAGAAAGATAAGGAGCTGAAAAGGTCCCTGCTTGTCTTTCTCCCATCTCCCCTTTTTAAATGAAGGTCATTCTAGCAAATATAACTCATGCAAGGTTTCTACTTTTCCAGTATCACTTCCAGTGTTAAATCAATTGTTAATCTTGTGTGTTTTGTCTGCACTTTGTTCACTTAATCCATAACTTTAATTGAAATTAGTCTGTGACTGAAAATAAAAAGGTCTTATCTGAGGAGAAAAACAAACAAACAAACAAACAAACAAAAAAACCAACCCCAAACCCCAACAACCTAGAGAAAAAGAATTTGAGTTCAGATGTTTAGGATATGTCAGAGAACACATTTGACTGCTATGTAGTGTTCCACTGTAAGCAGGCTGAATTTTCTCTTCAAAGCTAGGGATCCCCAAAGAAAAAAACATTCTGGCTATGTAGGGAAAAATATAAGGACACAAAACACTATAAAGGATATATGTATTCTACCTGATTTATTTAAATTGAAAGAGACATAAGTGCATTTATAAGAGTTGCTTTAGTTTTTGTATTTATCAGTGTCCTCAATCTTACTTCCATTACAGTCCTGACAGAATAATTAATTTCAGTCAATCAGTCATTTAACACAAACTCACAGGTGACCTCAAAATAACACATAATCCACCAAGAACCAGTCACAACAACAATCTTTAAATTCCCTTGGAAAGGAAAATTAAGTCAGCTATGTGTGGCTTGGGGCAACCTAAGCTGTAAATCTCTCTTTTCTGATCTCTTCATATAGATGAAAGAGTAGTGCCGCTCTGGATTACATAGAACAATTATGTGCTCTAAAAACTCAGGGAATTGGGTTTCAAACAGCTTTAATCATTACCAATTAACTGCATCTTTTGCCACCCTGTAATAGTTCCACCAATGCCTATGAACATTCAGGAACCGCTTTAAGCAGCCAATTTTACATTTAGGTTAATGGATACTAAAAGGCCTGCTGATATTTGTCAACAAATCCAAACAGAGGTCACTTGCCCAACTGAAAAAAATACCCAACTTGTCCCTCTACTGCATACCTTAAAAAAGGTGGAGCAGACTTCAAACACTTGAGTAGGTTGCTACTCTAGTGTGAACATACGGAAAGAACAGTGGATGAGGGTTTCATTGTTTGCTCTGGAAACCACTCAGAAAATCTAGATATTTAAGTTACTGTTACCTTTTTTAAGGATATAAACTTGTACTGTCCTTAAAACTAGGAGTCATTCTCTTTAGCGGTAGCCTTTGCTGTTCCTAAGACTGACAATATGCTTTTTCTACCTCCCTTACAAGAGCCTTTCCTTTGAAATTTCCCACCAGCACACCCATCCTAATAGAAACAATAGTGTGGATACTAAAAAAAGAGAAGATACCATCAGCTGCCAGAATATTACCACTCTGAGGTCAGTCTGAGAAATAATAGATGACACAGTGGTAAAAATGCTGATGCCTTTTCTATACCTCAACTCTCATCGTTACCCATAGCAGTGTTTCACCAAGGAGAAATTTTATGAAAACCTTGGTGAAGATAGCCACTCAGGGTTGCAACAAGATATATATAAAGTCATAACAGTCTAGAAAATGTGAAGCTCCTGAAATACAAAAGGTTCAGCAGTGTAAATCCAGGAAGATAAACTGACTATAGCTTGTAATTCAACCAAGCAATGCAGTTGTTAGCTAGACAAAAACCCTTAGTAAAATTTACTTTTGTTTTTAATTACACAAAAAACCTTGTGCCCAGAGGCACCACACTTTGATTTAGGAACACTAAATTCCTGTCCACATAATCCCTAGCAGTCAAAAACTACATGTTAGCCAAGCTTTCACAGCAAACCTAAAAAAAAAAGGGTAACTGCTCTCAAATAGACAGCAGCAGAGGAAATCAATCCAACAAAAAAGATGAACCCCACCTCTTCAAGGCTGCTATTATACCAAGAGGCAACTGAGTTGTTGCAAATTCAAGGATACACAACAGGCAAGAATACACTTTAAGAAAAGCAAAGAATGGTAGAGGTGATAACTTACTAGACCAAGGGATATAGTTAACGAAAACTGGACAAGCCTTTTGACATGCATATCATTCTTCATATCTGAAGCAGAATCAGCAACATTTGGTCTAAATACTAGTTGAGAAAATCTGCTAGGAATTAGGCATATACTGCTAATCAGTGAGATAATCTGAGAGAAAAAACAGTTAATATTTGTGGCGCAGAGAGGAGTGTTAACAAGGAGAAGGTGCCTGGCTCACATGACTTAAGCCATGATTTTACCCTTCCTATTTGTCTGCTTCTCTAGGTATGTAACTACTTTGCCTAAAGCTCATGCAAGACTGGTGAGACAACTGAACTAAAAACTGAGAAAAGATTCTTTATACCTTCATTATAAACATACTGGAACTTCAGCAGAATGAGCACATGTTCTGAATTGGCAGCAAGTATTTCAGGATTCAGTTCTGTGAGCCAGAGAGATTCTCCTATAATAAATAAGTACTATGACTGACTGTACAATTTCATGACTTTAGACTGGGTTCTACCTGTCACTGTGTTCATACAAACACTAAGTACCACAAAAAAAATTAACTGTTTGAAGCCATTTCTTCTGAAACAAAAAGGTTGATTACAGCAGCTGCTGAAGGTTTGTGAGTATATATGGGGTGTAAACCAGCAGCATATCCATATGTTACCTGCAAAGCAAGGGTTGTCTTTTTCAAAAGCACCCTAGAACCTCTTTCTCCCAGCAGAGGCATGGCTGGGTGGAAGGCTGTTATTTTTCTGAAGAAATCTCCACAGAGTTCTGTCTTGGAACATGATGTGGAGCTCCATTATCACCAGCACAGTTTTCAACCACCAATGTAAAATTAACCCAAAGCCATAAATTCAGTAAGCTTTATCATCAGCACACAGACACACATACACACAAATTACTAAGCATTCTCCCCAGTTCATAGGCTGTATAAGCATATTTCAGAAACCACATGTGGAGGGTACCCAGAAAGTTACTTTTGAAGCGTCAAATCTCTGTTCTCTCCTGGACAATGAAGAAACCACCCATCAAGTACCAGAATGAAAAGTTCAGTGATCTTCACCTCCTTCTCTGGTGGAGAAGGAAAAGACAGACAGGCAGATAGATTGACCAGTCTAAACACAAGATAGCCTTGGATGTTAGGCAACTGCCACTTCTTCAGAACACAAATTAAAAAAAAAATTAAAAAAAAAAAAGTACATATGCTAACATTGATCTACATCACACACAAACACTTGTCCCAAGCAGATTTGCTACAGAACTAAATTGCTTACAGTTTTGAGTCCTATGCACCATAGCCAGAGCTCCTACCACCACAAGATGTCCTTTATTGAGTCCAGTCACTGAGAAGCTGTGAAAAGGTACAGTCTAAATCTTAACAGCTGTATATTCTACATAGACCTTTAAGATTTTTATTGAGTTTCCTAGTTCTGTTTTTGCTTTTTCTTTTTTGATCTGAAAGAGATCAGTACAGCCCTTTTCAAAGATGCTCTTCAAATGTGTTTTACATTTTCCCCACAGGAACTCAACCTAGAAAGGATGCAGTAGATAACTGCATGTAAAAGTTGAGAAATCTTTCATACCCTGTTGGTGCAGAAAAATAACTTTCATCCTGACTAAGAGTCCCATATTTGAGGAAAATAAAATGCCTGCTATTTACTTGACAGAAACAGGTGATTCTATTTAAACTAGACAGGTTGCAATAAAACATTTGAGCTACCAATTGCTGACTGCTTACTTCTAAATTCCAACCACAAAATGTTGGTACTTTGATAGTCATTAACCACTTCTAATGCCTCAATGAATCAGCCATGCTGCGACAAAAAGTGAAAACTACCACTTTGTTTCCCTATAAATGTAGATTGCAATACCCAAGACAGAAATAAACTAAGCAGTGCTGCTGGGCTGCACTGCTGAAAATTAAGTACATCTGAGATGACTGAAAATTCCTGCAACCTGGATTTTAGCTACACTATCATAATTCCCTTTCCATGTTACAAAAGACTCGTGGGTTTCCACAGTTCTAGTATTTGTTGGTGGTATTTTCCAAAATAGATGTATCTTTTTTAAAGAAAAAAATCTTGGTTTGAATTATTCCAGGAAGTGATTAACATTCACTCCTTTGGAGTGGTATCTCAAACAAAAAGAATGAAAAATATATATACTGAAGGCTCTGCTAACAGCAGCACAAGGGATAGTACGTTCTCAAGACCAAGTGCAAAAACCAAAGAAATCTGAGGCCTGAGCTGCCTAACAATTAAAGAATCATCCCTACCCCAGATCTGGACTGAGTTACATGGGATTGAAGATCCACTAGCACCTTTCCAGTGGCTAAAGATGACTGCTACCAGAAGCCTGTCCTGCCCATCTGATTCACAATAAAAACAGCCCCAATGTAGTAGACAGTAGTCTACACCTCAGGCTACAGATTATTTTTTGTTTATAAAATTTCTCCTTGATATGGCACATGAAACAATATGAGTACTTCATAGTAATATAAAAGAGATCTGCTTAATAAATATCACATTATCTACAAGTAATTTTAACAAGATGCATACTGTGTTTGTAAAAGCTATACAGAGCATAAGAGTCAACAATATATTTTGTTAAGATGACAATAAATTCCATTTCAATAACTTATACTACATAGGAGCCACTGGTATTATTGGATTGTACATATTTTAGTGTTCCTGGCAGTGAGGAAGCAATACACTTCCCTCTCCCCGCCCCCACCTTAAGTATGATGGAAGAGATTAAGCATGTTAAATGCTTAGAACATCAATTAGAAACCAAACTGACTTTTGTAAGACTTGAGAACGCAGATATTGTTCATGGGAGTAGGTATGCATAAGGTCTGTACAGGAACAGATGCACAAATGCAGAAACAAGAAAGAGCAGAAGTAACTTGGTGTGTTTATAGATCTCTATTCCCTTTCTCTGTGCCTGAACTTATTCATGTGAATATAAATTTATTATTCTAAATACAAAATTCAGATTATATGAAAATTAAGGATATCATACCATGTCTACAGTGCATATTTAGGATCTAACTTGCCCTAGACTTACTCCTGAGCAGGAAATTTTCTTTTTATACTTTAATTCACAAAAGTTGTTAGGCATAGGCCATGCTGTATACAAACATATGTCAATTCACTGTATATACTGTGGTTCAATTGTACAATAATAAAAAACCAGACAAGTCTGGCACTATCATGATTAATTATTCTTGGGGAAAATAAAAAAAGTAAAAAACCTTCCTCTGCACAACTAATTGTGATTACACTGCAAAGGCAAGAGGTAACCTCCAAAGTTAAATAAATAGTTTTGTAGGCTGCAACTATAAAAACATATTATCTCTATGAAAACATATGTTGGCCCTAGAAACTTTATTGAACCTTTATCCAGCTTTATGCAGTGTTCATTAAAAAAAAAAAAAAAAAAGCCAAAAAAAGCCCCCCAAAACAAACAAACAAAACCAACCCACAAAACAAAACAAAAACACAACAGGAAATCTTTGTATATTTGAATAATGGTTCAATATCTTACTTATGGGTTCCCTTGAATTTAACATTTTATCTTCTCCTTTACAGATATTAACACTGTCTTGCAACATATGAAAGATATTTCCCAGATTTTTGCAAATTAACCCAGAAAAGAGAGAGGGCTGACATTAACAAGTCTACAGGTTTAGAGCACTTCAATCTTTAGCCTAAGGTGAAATAAGTTATTACTGCATTTTTGAAGGTACTGAGTATCCATAATTCCATGTAGTTCATGAAAGATGCAGATGCATAAAGAGAGAAAAATAACACTACACATCTCATAGCCAAAAAATAACTCACCAAAATTAGCAGACACTTTAAAACGTAGGCCTCAGTGATTTGACTCTAATTAAATGGAAGTTGAAGTCAGAGCCAGGATTAGAAGCCACAGGGGGATCCTTTGATCTCAGTTTCTCAGACCAGGCTGCTTTTTGCTCTACCGCACTTTCCCTTCAGTTCAGCAACTCTTATGCTGCTGCTTTAGCAGAAGAGCCAAATCAACTACAGGCATGTGGCTGGGAAGGAATTTTTGGCATCTCTACAAACATGCACAACTGGCATTATCTTCAACAGATGAAGACTGATATTTCCGAAGTCACAAGTCCTCCTAAAGCTTTGGTCCACTGGACCCTCACAGTCCATGTTTTCCTTAGTATTTTACACAAGTCAAGCATACTTTAAATTGTTTACAATTACACAATGGCACATTCAAAATATATGCAATATGGCATTGCAGAACATAACAAATAAAACCTTAAAAGGCTGACAATACACAGTTACTACCAAGCTAACACTCTATATAAATATACTCAGAGGGCGTTTCATACTCTGCCTTTATAAATAACTATTTCTCCTTCTGCCACAAAGCCCTTTTCCAAAATTAGTACAGACATTAGGCTCCTGAGAAATAGCATGAGGAATGTTTAGCTTGTAAACTTTGGACATGCATTTTGATAATTTTGAAGGGACAAGTGTAAAAGTAGTCTTTTAATTATCTCACAGCAAACAAGGTTCACTTTTTTGTTTTCATATGCCAAAAAAATAAACATGCAAAAATAGAGAATTTTAACTAAAAAGAATTTGTTAGAGAAATATAAACAGGTCATCAGGGAAATATAACATTGTAATACATATAAAATTTACCAGAAAGTTTACACTTACTATAAAGGCCTCAACCCAGTGGGTGGTACATTTTGTGCCACCTCCACTATAAGAAATTGAAAATAGAGCTTCACTGAGCAGATAAGGCTACATGAGAGTGCTATGGCAGCACAGAATTGGTGCAGACATCCCCAGATCTGCAGATGGGGTGCAGACCTCTCGTCCAAACAAAGCGCAACTGTAAAAGAGAAGTGAAGAGAAGGCTTTCTGGTGCCTTACCTCTTCCCATACCTGAAAGAAGAACTAATTTAAAACCAAATTTAGCAGCTCTAAACTACACAGGAGTATCTCACTGTGCTCCAGTAGGCCCAGAATTATTCACTGTGTATCTCCACCACTGTCAGAGATGATGACGGCTATTTTTGAAAGTCATCTTTTTTAAAAAATCCTGACCACTATTCTCAATCTACTAATGTAAGTGAACCTCAGTACATAATCATAATCCAATTAAATTAATTTCTGAGGACATGTAGCTTTTTACAAAGATAAAGTTATATTTCACGCTACTGAATAAGGTATACAAAGATTGAACAATGCACATTAAGTTGCAAGCCATTCAGTTTGGAATGGATCTGTGCAGGCTATTTAGAGATTCAAGGAACGACTCACTGATTTTCAAACCATTGCTACATGATATGGACAATTCAAGATCTTTTCCCAGTGAACAGAAATCTAACAATGAATTAGTGCTTTTTTTTTTAATTTATTACAGAAGTCTCATTTTAGTGCAAGTACTATAACTTCTGAGGAATGTACAAGAGTGACTAATAGCATAATTAATTTACAGAATTCTTCTTCTATTTATTGCACTGCTTCTATATATAAAATTACACACAAAAAAAAAATCAACAAATTTCCCTCTCAAGAAGTATATTAAACAGTCAGCATTCTTTTTTCATACCTTAAAAAACTTATCTTTTAAAGATACGGGGAAGACTGAACACTTTGAGTGCCAAATTTTGCTAGCTTTGAAACTTCTACTGTGCTAAGCAGTAGAAGCTGTACCTTAAATTCAAGGAATGTAGATTAGCTTTTCTGGTCAAGAGCACTGATTGTTCAACTTCCAAAAATTTTGTTGCACACACACGTGACAAAAGAATTTTTCCTGATCAAGAACATTTGACAATGTCAGGAACTTTTTATGCGGTTTAAATGGAAAGGAATACACGTACTCCTGAGAATATTCATCTGTTCTTTTGTAGACATGCTTTACACTGTTTGCTTACTGTATACAATACTTAGAAATCTGTTCCAACTCATTTCACCCTGAAAACTTAGTAACACCTGCATTTACAGATTTAGGTTATACAAATAGAAAAAAAAAAAAAAGTGCTATTCAGATGCAAAATAAGTTGACTTCTGCCTTTAGGAATTTAAAGCTGCCTTCTCTCCAAAGACTAAGTCAAAGCTCAGCTAGCTGAACTTGCAGAGATCAATTTGTTTAAATCTGTACTAGCTGCAGTTTCTGACAATCTGTACTGTAAATCTCTCATTAGCCAAATGATACTGAGTTTGAAATATTAATATCATGGTCATGAAAAGGGCAACAGAAATTAAGATAATGCTAGCCTGTTGTGTCCTTTTCTCTGGAACATAAGCTGTTGCTATGGTTTTGGTGATTTTAAAAAACTGTCCTTAAAAGAGTGATCACTGTATCAAATGAAATGCCTTAAAACTCTTCCCAACCAGCTCATTTCATTTGTTAACTATTTGTATTTTCCTTACTTGAAAATAAGAACATGAGTCTAAATGGTATTGAAAGCTCTGTCAAAAACATACAATGACAAAAATCAAAATGCCTGATACAACAGACAGACATTCTCCGTAGCCACTAGTACCTGGGTTTATGATAGAAGATGGCTGTATCCATCATTAGCCAGGGAAAGTGGTTCAATCAACCAACACAGAAAGAGGGAGTCACCTTACAATCATTCTGTTTGGAATAACTTAAGAGCAAAAAGGAGAATTTGTCAAAGTCTTCTAACTTGTTTGGAGTTGGGCTTGTTTTTGCCATCACTTTTAAAGACACTTACTATCAAGGGTCACCTCTCTGAAAATTGACCCCTCTAAAGAGAAGTTCTCTTGACTTTGACAGTGATACAAAGAAAGGAATGTTGCTTGAGAGGAAAGAGAGAAACCACAATAAACAAAGTTTAGGTCTGGTACTCTAACAGTTGTATTTAACAGTAAGAAATAAACTGAGGAAAAAAAATAAAAAAATGCTCTGATATTGCCAGCATTCACTAGAACACACTAATAGGTGGCTAGTATAAGGTAGAGCATTTTAGCACTTTATACAAGCACAATTATAAACACCTTTTGGATGCTCATTCTGGGATGCACCATAGCCCTTACAAAGGCCTTACTTATTTTTGAATTACATAAAAGCTGAGAAAAAGCAGTAGTTTTGCTCATTATACAAGATAGTATTTTTAAAATACTAACTGGTGGGCAAAATATATTGCTGTAAGTAGTAGTAGGTCTTATGTTCATGGAGACGGAATAGAATTTTGAGAACAGAAGCCAGAACTTGGAAATATATTATGACTGCTAACCTGCTCTTCTGGATTTAGTTAAAATTTCATCACCGCTGTGGGTAACATTTCTAGTTTTGTAGCTGAGGTTTCAAACAATGAAATGTTCTGTTTCTCATGACTCGAGGAGCTAAATCACTTATAAAACTATTAGCAAATATAAGCGTTTTGAGTCAATGTTGCTCCAGGTAACACACTCTGCTTTGGGACTAAAAATAAAATCAGTCATTCAGAATGTAAGTGAGAAAAAAAGCAAGCTCTGCAGAGTTTTCAAAAATGCTTCTTCCTTCTGGGTTTGAAGCTAAGCTCACTGTTTACGCGAAATCTTGACAGAACATAAAAATTTGAAACAGCACAGCTGCAGAGTGTCAATGCTTTACCTTGTGTAAAATGATAGGTCCTTCACTGCAATGACATTGGCTAGTTATTAAAGGATACATGTATTAAAAGAAAAAAAAAAGAATCCTGTTTAGAACTCAATTACACAAGATTTCTTTAGCCACGTGAAAGGTGCTTAGCATAAAGTTCCCTACATTTGATAGAAAACAAAACTGCTTGGCACTTAACTGAAACTGGCTAATCTGGCTAATGAATGGTTTCAATAATCAAATCAGGAATTTGGGAAAGATACAGTGAAGTCAAAGAAAATTCATTTCAATAGGCTTTAAATCAGAACAGGAGTCAAGAGGATAGATGACTAAACTTGATTATTTCTTCAGTTGTATGCAACTAACAGTACTAAACAGTCTCCTTGCTAATATTTAAACTTAAATGAGTGACTTATTCTGTGTGTGATCCCCAGGAGATTAATCAAGAAAACAATAGAAGAATTGAAAACAGTCATCTATCCTCCAATCTTATCAGAAGTTATAAATTTACAAGACTTTCACATTATGCCCATACTACAGTAAAGAAAGCTTTACAAAAGGATCTGATTAGACTCTTCCAAGTTAGAATGGTGGCTTCTAACTTCAAGACACTTTACTGGTTTAGCATGCCGTATGATATCCAAGCAAGCAGCTATGCAGAGTTTTCCTCATTTATTCCTATGAATTAGTGTCTGTGATTTTATCTCCAGCTTCTCCTGTGTGCATGCAAGTGTGTATGTTGTCATGCCCCAAGCAGTTCTGTGTAGTTCTCAGGGTTGAAGCAGCTCTTTTATTGTAATCAGTTTTCATTACAGTCCTTTGATCTCCCTCCATTCTTTGTATACAACACTTCATCACCTTTATTTTCTGTCATAATTGCATGTGAAAGATTTCTCCTTTGATAGACCCTGAATGCCAAATCAGTATCGAAAAGAGTGTTGAAAAGTGTCATGTGCTCTGTCTGCTTTAGAAGGCATCCCATACACCTGTGGAAGACAAACAATTTTTCAGTGATATGACATATCTATCATCCGTCCACAGGATATGAGCTGTTCTGTCTGCTTAATAGCAAGAGGCTATGCATAGCAAAATAGTAACTGCTGAAAGAAATGTGTAGCACATTGCAAACTGTCTGGCAGCCCTCCCTAAGCCTCATCTCCTTCTGGCCTGCTGATAATTCACAGACTGTTCCCGTGTGCTCATCACTCCAGCAGTAAGAGTGGCTAGATGGGGCCCCCTGTCTCTGCTCCCTGTCACACTGTCATTCAGGTGTGTCTGTCTGCCATCACCTGCTGACAGAGCCACATGTGTCTCAATTACAGAAGAGGCCTCCATTCGCACTGCTGATGAAGATGTTCAATCTGTACTGGCTAATAGCATTCGCCCATAAAGATGTGTCTTTTGAAGCTTGTAGAAACAGACACCAGGTGAAGTCTGTTGACTGCTACAGAATAATATTTCTCACCATAGTTTTGGTAACAAATTATCAGTGGCCAGTCCTTTTCTCTACAATTCCTAGCCTCTGCCATCCCCTACTGTGGTAAAAACCAGAAAGGATATAAAGCTTTTTTTTTTCCCCCTCTCTACTTCAGTGTGAGAACAAGTGATTAAACAGCAAAACTGGAAAGGCTGATATGATACAATGTCTGAGTAATTTATTCTTCTTTTATATTTCAAACTCCAATCATTTTTATAACCAAGGACATCTTTAACACCGCCAATCTATACTCAGCTTACTGGTGAAAAAAAAAAAAAAAGGTACAAGGAGGGAAAATTGTTGGAAGTCAATAACGTTAGATATATTATTGTTATATATATAAGCCATATAACCAGAGAGGATAACAGTCAGTGGTGTTTGACCAGCAATGATACATGAACTGTTATTGTTGATATACCAGATTTTCCTTTTGGTGTTTTAGATTCCTCAGGGATTCAAGTTTTAATACTGTGTGTGCTTCAGGAAGCATCATGTTACAAGGATTTATATTTAGAAGTGATCTCTCCACTAGGATTATGCAGAATATGAAAAAAATATATATACAACAACACTCTGCGGGGCCAAGTTTTAGAACAGTATAACAATGTTATTACACTTATCATTGATAATAGTAGCAGTAATAAGATGTTATGCAGTTTATAAGTGCTCAGGATAAAATGTGAGGTTTCATTCTCATACAAGGTAGGTTATTATGTGAGATCTTTCATGCATCTATGAAATACTGTAGCATGTAAGGAGAAATTATTTGCATGAAGTCCTGGCTGAAAGAAAAACTGGAATGAGAGGAATTTCTACTGTTAGGAAAGGTAAGCCTAGTTCTCTTTAAGTTAAAAAATGGAATTAAAAGAAAATCATAGTTATCATAGAATAATAGAATAGTTTGATTTGGAAAGGACCTTAAAGCTCATGTAGTTTCAACCACCCTGCCATGGGCAGGGACACTTTCCACTAGATCAGGTTGCTCAAAGCCACACCACACCTGACCTTGAACAGTGCCAGGAATGGGACATCCACAACCTCTCTGGGCAACCTGTGCCAGTACCTCAACACCCTCACAGCAAACTTCTTCCTAATATCTAATCTATATCTTTCCTCTTTCAGTTTAAAGCCATTCCCCCTTGTCCTATCCCTACAAGCCCTTGTAAACAGTCCCTCTCCAGATTTCTTGTAAGCCCCCTTTAGGTACTGGAGGGCTGTTATAAGGTATCCTCGAAGTTTTCTCCAGGCTGAACAACCCCAACTCTTTCAGCCCGTCTTCATAAGAGAGGTGCTCTAGCCCTCTGACCATGTTTGTGGAGTTCTCTGGACTCACTCCAACAGGTCCACATCCTTCTTGTGTTGGGGGCCCCAGGGCCGAACGCAATACTGCAGGTGGGGTCTCACAAGAGCAGAACAGAGGGGGAGGATCACCTCCCTCAAACTGCTAGCCACTGTCCTTTTAATGCAACTCAGGATATGGCTGGATTTCTGGGCTGTGAGCACACACTCACAACAACACATGTTGAGCTTCTTGTTAACCAACACTCCCAAGTCCTTGTCCTCAGGGCCGCTCTCAATCCAGTCTCTGCCCAGTCTGTATTTGTGCTTGGGACTGCCCTGACACCAGATGCAGGACCTTGCACTTGGCCTTGTTGAACTTTCATGAGGTTTGCATGGGCTCACCTCTCAAGCCTGTCAAGGTCCCTCTGGATAGCCCAACTGCATATTGTGATTATAATATTAGGCTGAAAAACCTAATAAATAAATTGTCAGTTTTGCTCAAGTTCTCAATTATCATTTAGACCTTTCCATTTGGAGTAACAGGCATCAACTTCAGTGACTGAAGCAACTAACATACACTTCTTTATACTTTATAGACTGCATATAGAAAAACAGGAATCCTGTATGAAGCCCTCACCCTGTCCCAGCTTAAGATCTAGACATTTGCCCTTTTCTCCGGTAACTGACAGAAGATCAGACAATGTTAGTCAATAATTTGTTCTGAAAAATTTACAGACATAATTTTAGCTCACATAAAACCTCTTAAAAGGTATTTTGTTGTGCAACTCAACACACTTCTTTCATTTTCCATCTTTCTCTTTGTAATTAAAAAGCTGCTTTCTGGACCTACCAGTTACTCCTCTTGAGCAGTATCGCTTTTCTCCTTCCCTACTGACCATAAACTTCCCTTAAACTGGGAATTGTCTTCAGTTCTAGAAACACACTCTCATTCAATAAGACTTAAATTTAATAGTGCTTCATGATTAAATTCAGATCCACATATTGGAACTTTACAATAAAATTAAAGTAACTGGTATTAATAATAATAGTATTAATGCAATATTTTTATTTTTGCACAGATGGGTACATTTTTGTTCAGATTTGTCCATTTCCCAGCAGTCACAAGTGATAAATGTGATGTATAGCATTTAAACTGATCAGCTAATTTCTGTGACATCACATACTGGAATTAAAAATTTTAATTTCCATCAACAAGCAGCCCAACACAAGTAACACATATTGAAAATAAAGCTGTAGTTATCTTTCTTTTACAGTATTACAAGGAGACATAGATCTACCTGCCATTTATGTACAAATAACAGTCCTTGACGCTTACAGCAGAGCAGCACTTAGCACACGTTCAGTTCTACTCTATCAAAAATCTCATTTATGCACTTTTCCTAAACATAAACAAATTGAAAGAATAATTACTCTAAAGCAGAGAACACTGATGCCTAGGTTATCCCTCCTTGAGCTCAGATGAGTTTCCTGCTCAAACTCCTTCTAGATGATGACCTTTAAAACACTGGAAAGCAAAATTATTATTCAACAACAAGGAATATTTGCAAGACTGAATATAGAAAATGAAACTCAAGGACAGTCATGTAGCCACTGCCTGGATTCAATTTTTTTGAGATTCAAGATATTAAATTAAGCTCAAGAGTATTCATATACAACAAGCAGAAATGAATAATTATAATTGGTATGACAAGTGAAAGAGGAAAGTAAATCTAGTCCTCTCTCCCCATTTTTTAATTTTTAAAAAGGCATGGTTTGTGACCTCAGCTCAAGAAATAAGAAATCTTAAAGCTAAAATTACTTTGTAGTTAGATTCTTCGCTTCTTCTTCCCCGCCTCAATGTGGATATAAACGGTGAAATGCTTATTTGTTTTATACTCAGTCCTAATGTTGTCAAAAATAACTGGGCTAAAAAGCCAGGCAAATAAATATATCCATACCATAAAGGTAAAGTCACAGTAACAATTTATGTGGCTGCCTGAACTGCAAAGGAATACAAAGAAGTGAAGATTTAGATGTATGGAAGAGATGTTAAATCCCAGCTGACAACCTTTGTACACAGAGTTGTTGTGTGCAGTTCTGCAATTTTTAGAAGTATCTTAACTTACTTTAAAAAAAAAAACATACATAGGGAAAGAAAGGAAACCCTCAAGTAAGTCAATGCTTAGGGCTTTCCTTCCTACCTCATAAAATAGAATTAGACTCAGTAAGAACCAGAAGAGGAAGAAACCTAAGAAGCTTTCAAAAAAAAGCTTTTAATTTCTCTGTCATTGTTTATTCATGAAATACATGAGTTTAGGACTGAATCATCCTTCCTTTAATACTTCTCCAATAATCTCCAAATAATCTCCAAATCTTTTCAGAGCCAAATATTTCAGAAGTGTCTCAATTTTTGCCCCCGGCAAACCCCCCTTCTTCCCCCT
>JANHGB010056283.1:0-11738 GCA_026283785.1 Coracopsis vasa
CAAAAGTCAAAAACACAGCACTGCACCAGCTACTAAGAAGGAGAAAAAATGACTGCTACTGCTGAACCCAGGACACTCCACATGGAATATAGTGAGATCATGTTCTCACTGTCATCTTTATGGCAGGGATATTATGCATCAAAGAGAATGATATAAAGCAGGATACCCAGGTGCAGAAAGATGAACTCTGCACAATACAAATCTTATTGATATTAAGGCATCTTTAACTCTAAGGGACTGTAGTAACTAAACAGTTACAATAAATGGGAACATACCTAAAACACAATTTGCATGCAACGTTTCTCTTGAATATTTAACATTTGTGAAATGTGAACATACGAACAGGTAAGCTGTGTGTAAAGTTATATGCATATACCACATCCACCTATGCTGCTTCCTCCTGTAGGGTCTTGTAATTGTAATTTAATATCCTGCATAGAACATGAAAATGTATCTATAGTGCCATTACTGGAAATCAACATACTAATACTTTCTTGCAGAGCAAAAAATATGAAAGGCTACCATTTGTTACCTGCAGATTGTATTATACTCTAGATAAATAAACCTCAAGAACTGTATTCCAGAAAAAAACCCACAACATACTTGTTAATGAAGATGAACAGACAATTGGACTAAAAGCATAATTTCTAATTCCAGATTGGTTCCACACTCAGGGCACACCTTCTCTACTATTTGAAAGTCCAGCAGATACCCAGCTGTAACTTTGCTTATCTTACAACCTCTTCACTCTACTATTACCTTTGTTTCCAACATACTGGATTCCTTTTCTCCATATATTTCAGGTCCTAAAGTGAACTTTCTAATCCAGAAATGAGCATTAAATAGGCATTTCCTTAAGCCCTCCCATAATGGAGGAATCCTAACATGAAAATGCAGGAATGAAGTAAGGTATTTGGAAGTGTACAAGAGAAAACACAGAAGCACCAGATAAGTTTGATGACTGAGCCCAGCTGTGAGTTACTGAGAATCCTGTCCCACTAGTCTTGAAGCCTGGGCTGTCAACATTGCATAGAGAAGGCTTGATTGCCCGTAAAACAGTAGAACTAAACAATCCGGGACCAACAGGTGAATAACACACAACTGAAAGTCACAGAGAAAGGACTTTCTAGTTGCCTGCTACAGTGGATGCACATCTACAGCAGCTGCACATCAAAACTGCTTGCTACCTGAACAAATTTAACTGCTAGACCTCAATATGTATAGTATTTTTTGCAATTTCTTAACATGAAGATAGGCTTAAACATTTATCTGCAACAAACCTGGAAAGATTTTAAGTGCAACTCCTGTAGACACATTACAAACCCAGTTAATATACATGCATATATATTAATGCATATCCACAAATTAACCATAGCTGTAGACAGTTTTTAGAGTGAGTTAGATGTGGAACATTTCAGTAGAAGATGTACTGTATATCCATATCATTTTTTTATAGAGAGATAAAATGCAAACCAAGATTAAACGAAGATGCATTTATTCTTGCCAACATGGGAGGAGACAGAAATGCAATTATAGAGCAGGAATAGTAGTAAAATTTTTAGAATTATGCCTATAAGCCACTTTAATACTCCCAAGAACATGAAACCATATTTAACTTCAGCAGTTGCACTGAAACAAGAGAAAGCAATCTTCTTCTACAGGGATTTCAAACAACTCTGCTTATGATCTTAAATAATTTTTGGTAAACATTTGGTCTTTTTATTAGGATGCAAACAAATTAAAATGAACATTAGGAATCTAGAATCAAATGCAGAGGAGCCCAATTCTATTATATCATAAACAAAAAAAACCCCAAACAAACAAACAAACAAAAAAATTCTTGGATGTTTTATTTGATTGAAATTTAAATAATACAGTATATGGGTTTCATTAGTAGACACCTAAAATAAAAAAGGGGGAAAACCGAATCCAGATACTCCATGCATAATCAGGAAAAATAATACTGGAGGAAATTCTACTCTGTGTTCTCTATTTAATCAGCCTGCAACTCTACTTATATACACTCTGCTTATTCAATCTTAGTCTTAGTCTACCATTTTAGACACCTGTAATTCCACAATGGCTTTTTGAAGACACGCATTATTTTTCATATAAGAAACCTGCACTAGAGGCACTGCAAATCATATATTTTAAAGAAACAAAAATGACCATCTGCTCTGAGTTAACAGCAATCACTAACATTTTATGTCAAGGCATGCCATTTCAGATCAGTCTAAAGTGAATGCTAATGAAAATTAATTACATATGTCTCTGAAGATTTTTTCTTAATATCGAGAAAGCCAAAGAGATAATCTCTGAAACAATGTCATGAAATAATAGCACTTGAAGATTTTACCAACTAATTCATATAAGTGGTCTTCTGAAAGTGTAAGGATCTTTTCAAGTTCATACATACAAATACAGATAAAGAACCAAACAATTTTAACTTTAAGGTGAAAGTTAACAGAAGATATGCTGATCGGTATATAGCCAAGCCTTGAAAATGAAGTATATAGAGTTCTATATGTAATCCAGAACAGAAATGCAGCCAAAGCTAACATCACATAGGCCAAAATCTGCAGTAGTAACTGGCACTAAAATATTCCATAACTCCCTGGAGAAGAAGGCTTGATGCTTTGCGTGGTGACGGATGGAAGCCTGTTTTGGAACCTGCCTTGGGGCCACACAGGCACTAAAGCTGCTCACAGCTGTCAGTCCTTCATCACTGGAGGGAGCATGGCTTCTGCTCCAGTCCTGTGCTTCCCTGTGTGGGGCATGGGGATCCAGACCTTGCTGGGTCACAGCAAGCAAGCAAGGGGAAGCTGTCTTGCAGACCAAATCAAGTTTATCAGCCATGACTTAGCCCATGCTTACAACACCCGTGTCTCTCGTAGGTGTCACTAATGTTTCAGATCCCACACAGTCATTTAAGGAATTTTCTTAAATGTGATAGTTACACTGTACTTGAAGGTATAGGTTTACACTGTTGTTTCCTTTCCTTTTTGCTCAGTAATACCAGTTTTAAATCTCAATACCTGCACATCTATCCACCATACTATGCTTTATTCATTATAGAAAGAATTCTTGTCAATAATGACAAAAAGGAAATATTCCAGGAAAAAACAAAACAAAACAAAACAAAAACAAATCCCAAACTTTATTTTTTTCTTTATATTTTTTTTTATGCAATGGACTTGGGGGATAAAGACTAGTTATGCCTTGGATTTGTGTATTTTTTCTATTCTTAAATATTGTACTCACAAGCATCTTGGAAGTTTTTTTCAAATATTTGCAGCTTTTTTTCTGGATTAAATTTGTAGTGGTTTTAAATTAAATATATTCTCATTCTTCCCTTTCTAACAGAGAGGGCTCTGAATAGCTTACAGTCCAGCTCTTCCTGGGGCTTAGCTTTCTGAGTAGTTCAAAACCAGTAACTAAACATACATCTCATCTCAGGCTTTCTCCTTCAGCCTGGCTTCCATCCAATACCTCCTCTGACCCGGTCTCCTTTCACTAGTTCCCTTTATTTTGGCTCTTGCCCGATTTCCCTTATGTACGGATAGTAGTTAACCAGTTCCTGTCCATAAAAAGAAATTGAGTACTTAGAGCTCTAGTGCATCTGGAGTCCTAGAGAAGACTTCTAGAACATCACTCAGCCAACACCATGAACCCAAAATCAATACTGTAATACCTTTCACTTAGCAGTCATAGTGTACTTTTGTGGGTCCTACCAGACAGAACAGTGCTTGTGCAATGTGATTCCTGACAGTCAGAGTGTACTCATGAGTCAGTAGCTAAAATTTATCATCTGGCAGTTCTTTTTCCAGTCCTATTGTGCACCCTCAAAACTTCCATTTGATTGCTATCCTCTTGACATTCATCTGTTTCTCACATTAGGGATCTGTTTCTACAATGAGCCTGTCCCACTGTCCCTGACAGTCAGCTCTCATGCAGGGATGGTAGGTTCTGCCACACTGCTTCTTGATTATTGAGGAACAGTCAGCTCTTAGGAACCTATTCTTGTGAAGGCAAACAGGAACAATTTTGTGCTCTGAATTTACAAAAATCCCCTTTTCTCACAGAGGTGAGAAAAGCAACACCATTATTCAGTTTCATCTGGATCCTGGTTGAGCAGAAAAGTAAAAGACAGGAAGACTTGGTGGGATCTTCCTCTGCAAGGAAGGGAGAATTTCACACACACTGGTTCTGCTTCTTTGGCTCCAAGGAAAGGAATGAGTCTGAAGAGGAACAGAGCACTTCAACATAACCTCAAAATTATTTACTTAGTAGAATCTCTTCTCCCCCAGAAAAAAAACCCAAAAAAACCCACCAAAAAAAAACCCACACACAAAAAACAAAAAAATTGGAGAAGAGGTAGAAAGGAAGCTACTTCTCCACTTGTAGCAAAAAAAGCAGCTTACTCATCATTCCTTACTTACTTAAAAGAGAAGCAGCATCTAGATGGAGTTGTAATACAGTAATACAATTTATTGACCCATAAATCAGAAAAAAGTACAACTACTCTACTGCAAAGACAAAGGGTTACTTTAGAATAACACAGAATCTAGTGAAGTAGCGCCATGTTGATGCTGTAGTCAACTGGGCAAGACCATGAAAAAGAATGACTGCTTACCCTTCTTAATTTGAGAGAGAGGGAGAGATGGGACTGTTGCATAGATCCTAAAGAGAGGTACATTTAAGACTATAGTTCTTGTTCCAGACTAAAGCACTAAGCCAAAATAAAAAGCACCAATCAGTGAATTATTTTTACAGGCCATACATGAGAAAGAGGCAAAGTGTTTGGAATGAAATCCCAGAAGGAACATAAGCTTTCTTGGATGAGCAGAATTTGTTTTGTTTTTTTCTTGAGCTCTGCACAAGAGTCTTACACACTCATCAATGAGGACATCACAGGTTAATCTACTTCATGTAAGCACAGGCGCTGACAAAATACTCTCACCTCCATTCTTAACTCTGCCTAAGAAAGTCAGTCAGTGGCTACATCTCCACAACTTCACATTATGTTCTACAGCAGTACTACAAACATTAGGGGTTTTCCTACAGTATAATTATTTTCAAAAATTTGATATCTTTTCCAATGTGAAAGACTTGCCAGCAGTTTATTGTGGAGGAGAAAAGGATGGTTAACACAAAACAGCACTCACATTCTTGACACCTTTAGGTTTAGACACATGCTGCTTGACCCTACAGCTCAACTTCAGTTGCGTAAAGGCAGACTCATGTAGATGGACATGGCCAGAAGCGATCCAGGAATCAAAGGGCACTCACTCTAATATACTTTGGTTTAAGATCGAACACTAGATATTAAAACAAAGTAAGCTAGAGTACGTAAAGCTAAATAAACTAAAGTAAGTAACCTAAGTAAACTAGAGGAGTCCTCCTCCAAAGGTGTTCCAAGATGTCTATAAATCAAGTAGATGGGCCCACTCAAATGCTTTAAATAAATTACTTATGTTGCTGAAAAACAAAACTCACCCCCAATTCTTTAAGCAATACTGTATCTATTTCATACCAAGAGTTTTCTAGATTTTTCTCCTTTAAAAAAAAAAATTAATTACAAAGTAACAAGAAAAGAATTTAATTATGTCACAATGCAGCCTTTTCATAAACATACAATTACGTTCATTTCATGAGAATTTATCTTCACTGTGAAATCAATCGTCACAGTCTCCATTTACTATACATTACCAAGTCACATTTGATTCCTGTCAGAGAACTGTTGACTTCTGCAGTAAATCAAAATGACAGATACCGTTCGTTTCCTTCTGCATTTATCCCCAAGCCTCAGCTAACTCAAGATGGTTTTTCCTTCCATACAGTGAAATGAGCAGTTTCCTGGTAACTATATTTCAGAACTGGAAAGGTTTTCGTAAATGGAAAAAATGCAGTGTATAATCCAGGAAACTATTGAAATGTACAGTATCAGAAACATATGGCTGTAGCAAATACCTATGCAGTGAGAGGCTAGGAATGAAAAAGAGACAAGCCTATTAAAATTCTTCTCCTAAATGGATTTTGCTTGAAAACTAAAATACTCTAATTGAACATTAAGATATGCTGCAGACTGGCGGGGAGGGAAGCAGGAGGAGAGATACAGAATAATCTCCATGCTATCATGGAAGCTGGAACATATAATTTTGCCTTTGTTCTTTAATGATCTACATCTTAAATAGCAAAATGGTTCCATAGCCAGAACCCTGAGTGGGCAAACTCAGAAAGAGAAAGCTGATTTCTGTCTCAATTACTAAGGTTTTTAATAATAGTAATAATAATAAACAAACAAAACCACACACACAAAACAACCATTTCCTTTCATTGCCCCTCAAAAAAAAAAAACAAAACAAAAACCCAGAAACTAAGTTAAGTTTTACATGAATTTTGAAAAAGAAGCCATATTCACACACATCCCCCCATTCAGAATCATAAGTAAGACAAAGTAAAACAACAATAAGACTTCTTATTTCAACAGATCTTTACCAATTCCCTGTTTCAGTTTCCCTAAGAATCTGGGACAGGGAACACAGTCCCCAGTTGAGGGACAGGTCACTTTACTCAAGCCCCAGTATCCCTGATTCTGCTGACACAACCTAAGAATTTAGGAAACTGTGGAAAGTGATACTAAATTTGTTTTGACAAAAAAAATCCCCAAACTTTTAAAAACCAGCAGGCAGGTTTTTAAAAGAAAAAAAAAAATCAGCTGTTTTATAGTAACAGAGGAATGACTGTTGTGGTTAGAATTCAATAAATATCTCTTCAAGAAAAACTTCTGCCTCCTTTTAAGCTGGAAGAGTCCATAAACAGCCTCTCCCAAGCCAAAGGTATTTTGCTGTCTTATCACTGTGCTGTCATGTCTCAACATGCCTATATAGTTATAAGGACATTTTTAGAGCAGCTTGCAGATGCTGGAGGGTACACTCACAGCCCGAATGAGCAGGGGTATTACAGACATGGCAAACATTTTAGACATCTGATCTTGAAATCCTTGCTGTCCAGTTTGTATGAAGACCCAGTGAAAATGTGAACATGCAGCTGTATTACACCCAAATAAATCTCAAACTTCCAACAGAAATGCATGCTTCTCTTGGATTTTCAAAGCAGTTCAGTGATTAAGATTATGAAAATATTAAAAACCATTAGCCAAAACACAGGAGGAAGAATAAGTTGAAATTAACAGATTTCTCATGGAAGGAACTTAACATGTACAGCTCATATCAAGTCACCAGAACAAAGCTTTCTTTCTTGATTGATGTAACTGCAATGTTGGGATGTTTCACACATGTCTATAGCAGAATAATCAAAATTACATTAGTTGCCAGTATGTGAAGATCATTTATGTTTTTAAAAACATTAAAAGTTTTTCAAAGCTTTTTTCTGTGCTCCCGAAATGCAAGTGGTCAAGTATTTGAAATCTTATTCCCAGCAAGTATGTGTGTGACATACTTTCAAAGGGCATCTCCTGGCAGACAGTGTTCACATGTAGGCTAGCTGAGATGTCAGCAGATGTAGGCAAAGCCTTCATGTAGTTCAGAGCAAGACTCACATTGCATCCTAAAGTTTCTGGGACCAGAGAAACTTGACAGCCCAGAAATCCTGTGCTTTGCTTTTGTTTTGTGGGAGGGAGGGACATTCCTTGCTTCTGAAAGGACTATTTCTGGCCAGTTCAGGAGCAACAGCTGGCTCTGCAGAGAGCCACATCCAGCCCTCATCATCTTGAACATCATCTATTGCCAAGTTTTGGCGATACAAGGTGGGAGTGGGAGTGAAGCAGAAGAGAAGAATAAAACAAGGGCATCTATCCATGCTACCACTACAATTTACTTTACTTGTTTTTTCTGAAAAGGAACTTAGAGAAATTGCACTTATCTGGTGAAATGCAATTCCACTGAATCAGCTGCAAATGCACCTCTCCAGCAAAAAAAAATAAAAACAATAAAAATTTACAGGTCACCTGTATGTCTCTAAGTGTTGTCATGTTTCCTTATTTCTGCACAGTAGTCTGAATAGGCTGTACATCAGAAGTAGGCTGCCATAGAATACCTACATCACTTAAATCAGAGGTTGGAGCTTGAAAAGAAAAGTGTGAAGCAAACAGCATAAAGCAAAGAGCCTATTAGTTAGGGAAGCAGAGAAATATCATCTGTTCTCCATTCAGCAGTATTTAAATGCAAACAAACAATAGAATGATTGCAAATATTACAGAGAGGCAAGATTTTTCACTGGAGAAAGTGAGAAGCAATGACACTTTTGTGATTTACACCAGTTGAATTTGGTCACAAGGTACAGAAGTCATGAATGTTTTGGTAAGCCTAGGTGATTGCCAAACAAAACAAAAATAGGATCAGGAGACGAATATTCAGCCATACAGAACTAGATGACTAATCATGGAGCAGTTTCACCCTGAGTGGCTAGGAGGACACTAAACTTTCATTCTACGTTTATGCAACTGCAAAACAGCAGATAAATCAAGAGTATCAAGATCTTTATTCACTCAGCATAGTGGAAATACCACAACTGCACTCCCAGTTATTAAAATGTTCAGATAGATATATTTTTATGGCAGTATCTGCAGAATAGCATATTTTCTTACCTCTGCTCTGTGTTAAACAATGCAAAGATATGTTTGCTAGACATGAAGCTCTTTTCAACATCTCGCACTTTCAAGTTGTCCAAAGGAAGCATATACTTCTTCTCTTTTTCCTAGAAAAGAAACAGATTAAAACAACACTATATGAAGTCTCAAACATGATTTCAGCAAACTCTGTTTAGCTGGTAATGACTTCAGTACACTTATAATAAGGGTATATTCAAAATTGAAATGTCTGTTTATCTTTCATAGACATACCTGCAACAGAAATGAAGCCTGAATTCCAGTCCTGTTTTTCACTGACCCATTTAAAATATTTCCCAGTTAAAAAAAAAACAAAACAAAAAAACCTCTCTCTCAAATTCACAAGCATCTACATTTATTATTCTTCATTCCCCTTAATTATAATAAGAAAAGAGTCAAACTTAAATGAAACTGTCCAATCAATACAAAACTCTTCTTCCATGTCTGTGGACATAAAAATAATCTCTAGCTACAATTACTATTGTTATTTATGAATAGCATTTGATTACCCTACCATAAATTTTCATTCCTCCAATGGAAAATACAAAAATCATACAAATCAATCAAAACCGTACTATCATTGAGGTTTTATATATACCACATACAAACCAAACCAGACTCTAATCTAACCAACTTATTTCTTCAAACAGCACAAATGATATATTCACTTTTGCTGTAGCCAACTCCTTTTGCATTTTCATCACAACTCTAATCTACAGCACAATCACTATAATTTCACCTTTCCTAGTTTTCTTGCTTCCTATCACTCCAAATTAAGGATTAGTTACACTCTCAGGCTACTTTCTGATGTCAGAACCAAAGAGCCCTAAGATCATTAGCCATTTCCATTGTGCTAAACTTCCTTGAATTCCTTGTACTGATGGATAAACCAGGGCAAACCTCTCCATTTTGCTTTGCAAATACATCTGATCTAAATAGATGCAATCCAAAGACAAGAGGCGCAACACATGCCTCCTCATACCCCCAATCTTTTTTTGTGCGTCACGATAAAATTGCTGGCAAAGGTACTAACATAGTACAGAGTTTAACACTGTGAAGGTACTGTTAAGGCTGCTGCCATTACCATGTGGGAAATATTTACGTGCTGGAATTTGTGCAGCGGATACCAAATGGGGAATTTTGCTACCCAGTGACTCTACGGAAGTTCAATAAATCATCAAAGTTGGAAAGCTCAGGATTCCTTCACAGTCCCTTATCTGCCAACATGGAGCAATATTGTCCATCATATTTGAAAAATCATGGCAGTCAGGTAAAGTTCCCAACGACTGGAAAAAGGGAAATATAACCCCCATTTTCAAGAAGGGGAAAATGGATGACCCAGGGAACTACAGACCAGTCAGTCTCACCTCTGTGCCTGGCAAAATCTTGGGAGCAGATTCTCCTGGAAGGCATTCTAATGCACATGAGAAACAACAAGGTGGTTGATGACAGCCAGCATTGCCTTCACTAAGGGGAAATCCTGCTTGACCAATTTGGTGGCCTTCTATGACGGGGTTACAGAACTGATGGATAGGGGCAAAGCAGTTGACGTCATCTACCTGGACTTATGCAAAGTGTTTGACATTAGGAAACATAACTTTACTAAGATGATGATCAAACACTGGAACAGGCTTCCTCAAGAGGTGGCCAATGCCCCAAGCTTGTAAGTGTTTAAGAGGCATTTGGACAATGCTTTAACTTTTGGTCAGCCCGGAACTGCTCAAGCAGCTGGACTAGATGGTCATAGTAGGTCCCTTCCAACTGAAATAATTTATTCTATTCTAACACTACATCCTGGATCTACAACAGCTGTTTCTGCAGAGCATGTTTTTTTAACTAGATACAAATAAACAGGTTGACTAGCATATGAGAACTGTCATCATAGCTACAAACATCATGGTCACTCTACCAAAGTAAGACAGTTCACTGTTACATGAAACACCTAATTTTTCCTCACATCAACTTACATGGAAATAATTGATTGGTTCATTTATCCTTCTGAAAAGCTGTCTGACCCACAGTATCCTTCCTGCAACAGGTGGCATGTTTCGACCAAGAGGAGGGTCATTTTTCTGAATTTGGTAACGCTACGATAAGAACATCATCATTAAACATATGGAGCAAAAAAATAAATAAATAAATCTGTTGAAATGTTAAACTTTTTTCCTCTGATATCAGAGTTTCTTCCTCTTCCCAAACAATGTAGAGTCACACAACAGATCATTGTGAGAAAAATGTATTGTTTCCCTCTTTTGCTAAGCTTCTGAGATGCACACATTGATATCACTGTTGGTATGTCTCCTGTCTTCATTATCTTATACCATTTCTTAGCTGGGCTTACAACAGAGCCCCGACTACACCAAAAGCCATTGCAAACCTAGAAGCTGAGCAGACAGTATTTAAGGCCAAGCCATACTGGTGCACCCGTGTAGCTTTGGAGCCATGGGCTGTGAAATCAAGCTGTTTAAGGAAGTGTTGTGGCTTTTCGTCCTTTCCTCGGTAACTGCCCTCAGGAATGGCCTAAGCTATATTGTTAATTGAGAAGTTTTACCTGAATAGAAATGTCAACATTGTTCTTCAAACACATACATCTAACAGCTAACATTTCAGGAGATGGACTCGATGATTCTTGTGGGTTCTTTCCAACTCAGGATTATCTACTATTCTATGATATGCTCTGTTTTACTAACTTCTCATCAATATACACATAGAGACTCCTGGGTACACATCCCATGCTTTTATCTGTGCCCAAGCTGGGGAAAAAAAGAGGCCCTACTCACTAAATGGTGTGGAACAATTAGAAACTAAACATATATTTAAAATGTGGCATTGTTCATACATAAAGGAAAAACAGACTTTCAGGGGAAGATGCAGCTACACCTCGTGTGCCAGGAATGTGTACTCCACAGTGGTTTCCACGTCAACACTGATGGAGGATGAAGCAGGGTGGAGATTCTGCACCCACGCTCTGTCCTAACACCAGCAGAGAGAGGAACTTGGTGGTACTAGAAACTGATAAGCTGCATAATTGCATAGAAAAATGAGATTTTTCGATCTTGTTTTCCCAAACTACTGAAGATCATATTACCAATCAAAGCCAAAAGTATTT
>JANHGB010056291.1:0-19125 GCA_026283785.1 Coracopsis vasa
TTCTTTTTCTTTTTCTTTTTCTTTTTCTTTTTCTTTTTTCTTTTTCTTTTTTCTTTTTTTCTCTTTCTTTTTTTTCTTTTTCTTTCTTTCTTTTTTTTTTTTGTCTTTTCCCAAAGTAAAATAGAAATCTGTATTTTTCCATTACAAATCTAGTGGACACTTGAAAAAAATGGAAAATGTGAGTAGTAAAGACTGAAATGGGCTGAAGCATATAATTCTAAAATGGACCTAATACACTGCTCAATTTGCATTCTTGATAAGCCTGATTAGAAGAAGAGGATGTTAAAAATCATGAATGGAAGTTGGGCCTTATTTAGGTCAATAGCATGACCTTTATGATGCATTTACAAACTAATGAGAAAGAATGAACACCTTTCATAATACAATTATTTTAGATAGTAGGCTTCAGTGTAGATCCAGACCCTATTTTATCAGGATTCCAATAAGGAGCTAGATCTGCAAGATCAAATTCAGTTCTCAGATCAAAGGGTCTGCATGCAGGTGGACCAGATTTCTAGAACCATAGGATTTCTAGGTTTCTAGGTCATTACAGTCACGAGTATGAATAATTATTTCTATGAATTTGTCCACATAGTTGTCATTGTTCTTTCTAAAATACCCTTGTGAACTTTCACTCTTCAGTAATCGTTCCAGCAGTAATCAATGTGCTCTTACTGTTGAGTGGATTGAGAATGCTAAATTTGATCTTCTTTTCTGCACACTATCAGGCTGAAGCCCTTAGGCTGGAGGGGAAGGGAGGAGGATGAAGAGGGAAACAGGGCTAGCTTTGAGTGCCTTGATGGAAATACTGAACTTACAGCCATATACTTCTATATCTGATTTAGCAATGCAGTAACCCAATATGTATGATTTTCATCCTTCATCTGAAAAAAGAGTTGAAAGCTCCAGAGACAGAAGAAGTTTTTAATTAACCTCTCTGACTGGACGTATGGTATCTAGGCAGATATAACTCACAGCATTTGAAACAAGTTACTTTTTGCAGAAGGTTAAGGCAACACTCCCATGTGGTAAGGTATTGAAACACCATATTGCTTTACTTTTAATCTTTCCATCCTGATTTATGATGTGGATGCTTTGTCTCCCAGGAGATATCACATACCACAGATTTTTCAGTTGTGAGAGTGTATGCGCCCCCTGCTACTTCTGTTTGATTTTAATACTAACAGCACTGCTACAGGTGCTGGCAATAGTTGTTAAGGTCACTGCTTCATCTTTATTTCATTTCTCTGTGTTTCCTTACCTAACTGTTAACATCTGATAGTCTGAGCAAGGTCTTGATGGTGGGAAGCACAGACACTCCTTCTAGCCTCATTGGCTTCCAAGGGAATAAAAGACATTCATTGTCCCTGCCAGAAACCACTACTAAGCTAGCATGAAAGAGCACTCTGCTTCTCTCAGAGCTTCACTCTGAGTCCTAAAGGAGGGTTCATACCTTCTCTTAGTGAAGTGGAATAAAAGGCAAGATCTTAGTCTTCAAAAAAGTTCATATTCTGATGAAATTTGATATCAACTATGATTAAAAAGGGGCTCTTTTGATGTTGTTCTGCTTTCCCAACAACATTCTTTGAAACTGGTATCCAAAAATACAGCTTTAGGCTAATGTCCTGGTTTCAGATGGGATAGACTTATTTTTCTTCCCAGTAGCTGGTGCAGTGCTGTGTTTTGGCTTTAGTCTGAAAACAGTGCTGTTAATACACCAATGTTTTAGTTGTTGCTGAGCAGTGCTTATCCTGATCAAGGGCTTTTCAGTCTCTCATGCTCTGACAGTGAGGAGGGGCACAAGAAGCTGGGAGGGAGCAGAGACAGGACACCTGATGCAAACTAAAGGTTTATTATACAAAGGGATATTCCATACCACAGCATGTCATGCTTGGTATGTAAATAAACCAGGGGAAATTGACCAGGAGGGGCTGATCACTGCTCATGGATGAGATGGATATTGGTCTACGGGTGGTAATCAATTGTATTTTGCATAACTTGCATTTGTTTTTTTGTTTGAGTTTTGGTTTGTTTTTTTAATTTGACTTTTATCTTTCTCCCCTTTTTATCTCCCTTTTATTAGTATCAGTTATTAGTGTTAGTATCAGTTATTAGTGTTAGTATCAGTTTCTGTGTCTTGTACTTTATCTTAGTTATTAAACTGTTCTTATCTCAACCAAAAAGTTTAAGCTGTTTTGTTTTTTTTAATTCTCTTCCCTTCTCACCAGAGCATGAGGATGGGAGGAGCAAGTGACTGCACAGTACTTAGTTGACAGCTGGGGTTAAACCGCAACAAGTAAGAAGTTAGGACAGAGAATCGTACATTGTAGAATCATAGAATAGTTTGGGTTGGAAAGGAACTTAAAATCATTTAGTTCCACCCCCCATGCCATGGGCAGGGACACCACACACTAAACCATGATAGCCAAGACTCCATCCAACCTGGCCTTGAACACTGCCAGGGAAAGTTTAAGACAGATTTTGTTTAAGACAGATTTTTGATAATTTGAAAACAAGAAAAAATCATTTCATATCAACCTGACAGATGGAAAATAAATGCTAACAGTGATAAAATGACATCTTTTGGCTTGCAGCATGCTACAGAACTTGAACAAAATTTTCAGGTTATATACCACTAACATTTGTCAAATTGTCAATTTCACATGAGTTCACAGAGTTGGACATAGTATTACAGGGCATATTTAAAAGATTGAGAGTTCACAAATTTCAAAGCACAATCAGTGAAGAACACTTTTGTGAACAGCTTCAAATATTATCATGGGCTAAGTAGACTTTTTTTCTTTTTTTGTGAAAAATTAAAGGAGTGGATTTTAATATAAACTAAATCTTCGCTTTATCTTTGTATCCCAAATGAACAAACTGCAAAGCACATGTAGGTGAACACACTAAATATCTAGCTTTCAAGTGAGAGTAACGATATCTTGGGTAACTGCTTACATTGCTCATTTACTTTTTCGTATTTGAGATGAGATCTACCATCAAGCCTGTGATTCAAATGAAATCACACATCATGTAATTGTTTCTTCTCCTTACAATATACTGACAGGTAACATGTTTGGAGTGTATAGTATTTTACCGTGTTTGTGTTAAAAAAAAAATAAAATATGGAATTTACTAATGTTCACAAATTCACCAAAATCAACTAGAACACTGTATCTTTTAATGGGTTTATGACAGGCCTTTAATTAAGTGTTGGGTATATCTGTTCTCTATTCCTCCTGACTAGCTCTCAGTTGCTATGAGGAGGAAGTGGTATAATGAGATTTGTTAACAGTTTGTTGGCAGTGATTGGTCTTCTCTGTAGGGAGCAGATTTTCGAAGTCTTTGCTAAAGTGGATAAATTCTGTTGAGTAAAAGAATTTAAAATAAATTAAAGTAACAAGATCTCTATAAATAGCCTGTAATACTTTGGATACTACTTATTGAAATAGGAGATAGTGGATTAAAATCACTAAACAGAAAAGTAACATTATTATACAGGATCCATGGCCATGGCAAGGGGGTTGAAACTACATGATCTTTAAGGTCCCTTCCAACCCAAACCATTCTGTGATTGTATTCATAAATACATACAGCTCAGATACTCAAGAAGAAAAAATTCCAGTGATGAAACAGGTCAACCGTGTACTGACATGTTTGGAAACCATACCTTGTTTTCTTAAGTCTTTTCCTTTGATTCATTAGGAACTGCTCTCAAATTTTCAGTATGGAAATTGTCTCTTTCAGGAGCTATGATTTTTTTTATTCAGTGAACAAGGTTAGAGAGCTTCATTCTCTTATATATTTTCCTTAAGGTTCTGTCCCAAAACAGTATCTTTAAAGAGATTTCAATCAAACTCACTATGCCCTAAGACAGCCCAGCTGATTTATGTGTCTTTTGGGGTGGAGGGTGGGCTCTAGAAAAATCTGTGCCTTGTAGGGCAGGAGTGGAAAGGCAATATCGCAGCTCAGCTGCCTGGCCAGACTGATATCTGCAAAGTGCTGGCAGATAAGCCCAGCACCTGCTTTGCATCAGTTCTTGTGTCCATGCAGCGAGGCAAGAAAATCCTGGCCTACGGCTAGTGCTTCTTTTGAGCCAATATTGTTTTCCCATACTTCTGTAGTTGCTGCTTCTAATAGCCTAAATGCAGTTCACATGGTTGCACAAACTTCAGTCAGAAGCCAGAGGGTATGAGCCAGGTCTCTGCATGCCAGGAGGAGAAAAAGCAATTTTAAAGATGACTCCTTAAGTGGATAAGGTCACTAAACATTACAGTCCTTTGGCACTGGGAGGAAAAAAAATCCTTCCTAAGTGACAGAGTTCTGATGTATTTTTAAGCAAGGTGTGGAAAAGCATTGCTATCTGATAAAGGCTGTACGTTTAAAGTGATACAAAAATGCTAAAATGTAGAAGAAAAGATGCATGAATTAATTAGATGCAGCTGAAATGCATTCAGAACAGACTTTTCTATATAGAATTGCATATTGCAAATTGCCAAATCTATAGAGGAACAGATCTATTGTTCTATTTTAGGGTTTTTTTGTGTGTGTGATGTTGATCAGGTTTTCAAAACACAAGGTCAGCTTTAAAAGTGCTCAAAACTTGTGAGGAAGATCTTATTTTCAAAAAACTCAAGGTTACTTTTAGGTACTAAAAAAAATGTCCTTTTTCATTATTATTATCATTTTTGTTATAATCTAGTCATGCGCGTGCAGATACTGTGGTGCCTTGGAATGACCTGAAAAGACAGCATGTAATTGGCAATAGATTTGCTTGCCTTAACAGCTCATGACAGACTTCATTGTACTGAAATTCTTTTCCTGAAGGTGTAGGCTTTTTGCAAATATAATTTCATTAACTTCTTAATACTTGATGTTTTCATCCTTTTGGTTTTAGTATTTAGTTTGAAGTACTTCCCTTTGAAAGCATATCCACATTCTCATTATAGTAAGACTAATTCACTATATTCTTATTAACAAAGACTGCTGGATGTCCATGACTGATGCGTAGAGAGCAGATTGTGTATTTACAAAGGCAGTAAAGCTGAGCAGCCTGTACTGCACTTAATATTGCTCCTTACCAATGAGTTAGTAGTATCTGTTATAAAACACAAGGCAATCCGGTCTTCAGCACTGACACTGATAAATACAGTTTTCAATTGTTTTGGTCATTTCCTCACTTGGTCTCTACTCCTTAGGGAAGAAACAGTTAAAATTGTTGCCAGCCTTTCCTTCTGGTGATATTGGCTCATTGTTTGTTTGCCACTGCCATTTGGTCAGGATATAACTACTGGGAAAAATAACCTTCTTGAAAATGCAAAGTGCTGCCAGCTTTGAAGAGAAATGACACACGGTGGATATTTCCTGTTCAGTGTTTGCATTTCCATGGTCTTTCAGAAAGGACAGTTTTTTCTACTGCTGTTCAGATAGCTGGCATATTTGCTGGATGTGAACCACAATGTTATCAAACATGTCTAGTGCAGCCAGTGACATTCAGAAATCTGATGAATCCATGACCTGATTCTGCAAGGGGTCTGCATGAAATGATTTCAAAGCCCACTGATATTGAATAGGGGTAAAGCTGACTGTGGTTTTGAGCACAGCGCAAATGGCCCTCACAGGGTCATTCAGTATTGTAGGTTCCTGTCATGTTGTTATTTTAATATGGGCACAGGGCTGTCAATAGCCTTCCAGTGTGCTTCAAGCTTTCTTTGTTATTTTCCATTAATTACCCCTTGCTACACAAAATACCTGGAGATATCTTGGAGATATCTCCGAACAGGTAGTTTTAAATAAAGACTATTTTGATGTTCAAAGGAAATATACCTGATGGCACATTTGAGGAATAAGAACCATCGGAACAAGTGAGATTTTTGCATGGGCGTTTTTAATATTGTTAAAGTAGCAATTGACGTCTATTGACTGACTATTAACACATAATAAAAAGCATACACTTTTTTTTTTTTTTTTTTTACTTTTATAAAGAAATTCCTTTTAGGAATAAATTAATAATCTTAGTTTGTATCCTGTATTTTATGTACTTTTGTGATGAATTACTATTAAGTGTTCCAATGCTGTAAAAGGAAGAAAGGCATAGTGTTGCCAAAATTTTATCATGATTCTTAGATCACTTGGAGGTAGTCTTTAAGCACCAACCCCTGGAGTTTCTGCCTAGAAAAAGACTAATTTTACTGTTAAAATAAAGAAAATAATAATAAAAATCATTAATTTTTTTTCTTTTTTTTTTTGAGAAAAGGTGGAAAATGTGATGCTTACAGGCTCAGAGAACAGATGGCAAATCAAAAACTTGCAAGGATATTTAAATATAGAAATTGATCAATCTGCACTTTTACACCACATCAAAGCGTTTTGGGGGCCTGACATACTATGTTTTGAGCTGAAAATCTATGTCAAATACTACAGCAATTACATGTCCTTTTTTTAAAAAAAAAAAAATTTTCTCCAGAAATTTTGTTTCAGTTTGCTTTGATCTAAGTGGGCCCTTAATAAATCAGCATTATGAAGTGGGAACTTGCTAAGAAGCCTGAAGGGCAAAATGAAGTATCTTTATTTAAGAAATAAAAGCAACCAACTTTCATATTCGTAGAATCACAGAATCACAGAATGGTTTGCATTGGAAGGGACCTTAAAGATCATCTAGTTTCAATCCCCTTGCCATGGGCAGGAACATCTTCCACTAGACCAGATTGCTCAAATCCCCATCCAGCTTGGCCTAGAACTCTTCAAGGGTCAGGGCACCTACAACTCTAGGCAATCCATGCCAATGTCTCACCATCCTCATAGTGAAGAATTTTCTCCTGATATCTAATCTAAATGTGCCATCTTTCAGTTTAAAGCCATTACCTCTTGTCCTGTCACTAAATGCCTTTGTAAAATGTCCCTCTTCAGATTTCTTGTAGGCCCTGTTTAGGTTTTGGAAGGCTACTATGATGTCTCCCCTCAGCCTTCTCTTCTCAAGGCTGAACAAGCCCAGCTCTCAACCTGTTTTTATAGTAGAGAGGCTTCAGCCTTCTGATCATCTTTGTGGCCCTCCTCTGTTGCTGAGAAAATTATTGCTGAACCAGCATGGTTCAAAATATTCCATGGACAAGTCAAGATACTTTCATTTTACAGTCTCATCCACACTATTGGAAGATCATACTCTGGCTGTTTGCTGCTTGAACAATGAAAGAATGACCCCTTCTCTGCCATAAATTTTCGTTCATCCAGGAGGTAATCTGCATGTCTTCCAAGGTCTAAAAAGTATCCAAACATCTTTAGTGTCCAGAATCTCAGCTATGATAAATGTCACAGAGCACCAAAGTATGACCTGTATACCTCTGGGCATCAAAAACTGCAGTAGCTGGTTGACACGGGTTTCAGTGAGGTTTCCAGTAAAAACATACTATTAAAAGTTTGTAGCTATAATTAAAAGTTTGTAGCTATAATGAAAGTCATATTTTCCAAAACATTCAAGAATCTTCACGAGTTTAAACTGCATTCACTTAGAGATCCCTGTGCTGAACAATACCATCCGGGGGAGCTGTTTCACTGCTGCTCTGCGAGACTTGCAGCTACTCTTGGTCTGATCTATAAGCATACCAACTGAGGGAAAAGGGCAGGTCAGAAGCCTGCCTGTGATAAAAGGTAACAATTAAGTTTGACAAACTAGTAGAAAAAAACAGATTAACTTCAGAAAAGACTAAACAGAGAGAGAAAAAGACAGTTTAGCACATTAAAGAGAATGTTTACTTTAGCTGAGAGACTTGTATGGCTTCTGGAGCTAACTGAGCGGGGAAGACGCTGTTATCTGAGATCTAGCTTTTCTATAGAGCACAAACTGAAGGAGAGGCAGAACACTAATCTAGAAAAATGGATTAAGAACTAAAAAGTACTTTCCCATCTCTCCAGTTTCCTCAGCTGTATGAGCATGGGTAAATAAATCAAATCAGTCTTAGTTTCAGTGCAAGATTTCAGTCTTCATAGACTATGAAATATTTCAGTAACAGAAACCTCTTGCATCGTTCCTTGTTACCACAGTGTCGTGGGAAGCTGCATTTCAGGATATGCCTGTCTTTTGCTTTTGGTTCTCTATCTGAAATTTCACAGTCAGAATAAAATCTTTCTTGATCATGCTCCTAAATTTGCTCTCACTCCAGCAGCATCTGGTATTTATATTTCCCACCATCAAGTATTTATGGATAGTTGTTATATCTTTTCTCATCATTCCTTTTACAGGACCAAAAATGTTCATCTATTCTTTTCTTGCAAGATACAAGTTTCATATCCTCTGATGATCCACGCAAACCTATTTTTTTTCTCTTGAATTTCATGCCATTATTATTACACTGGTCATTAAGGCAGCCTGGTTTTTTTTTCTTGCTTGATATGCCAGTCTCTTCTAAAACAAATGGTGTAGGGGTTTTTTTGTTGTTGGGTTGTTTTTTTTTAATCTTTTTTAATATATACTAGATATTAAAAACAAAACTAAGACTGTCTTGTCTTAAAAATCTTTGTATGAATGCTTGAAGTGTTAGGATTACAGTTGGACATGATGCTCTTAAGGGTCTTCCCCACATAAATGATTTTATGACTCTTATAATGATTTTGTGTGTAAGATATAGAGCAACTTGTGGGGAGAGATCATTGGTCCCAAACAATATGGGGTCATTAAGCTGTTTGAGTTTTGCTTCCAGTTTCATTGTGGTGGATTCTGTTTTCCTGCTGTTCTGAAGTTCATCTCCTCTTAGTCTAGAGCTCAACAGCTGCTTCACTGTGAAAATCTGTATATATTAATTTGGTTTTGGAGCCACATTAAGTTTATCTTTAATCTCTACCTAGAACCTTCTTCATAGCAATCTTTTTAAAGTTAATATTTTTTATTTTCTATACCTGTAAGATCTTACTTTTTTTGATATCCTTTCCTACGACTGACTTACTTGCCTCTTATCTTTTTATTTCTTGATTCCTAAAGCATAAATTTTCCTTGCTGATCAGCTCGTTTGGTTTTTTTCTACCTACATACAAATCCTTCTTGAGAGATCTATTGATTCAATTAAGCCCTTTTTCAGAAGATTTTTTTATCTTTGTTTTCTTGTAATTTCCTCTGTTTAGACTGCTGACAATTTTAGTATCTTGGACTTGAAGGAATTCCAGGCCTCAACCATATTCTGGGGTCCTCTGGTTTACTTCTTTCACTACATTTTTGATATTCAGCCTTTTGATATGGAGAAATTAAGATTCAGAATATAGCTGAGACTTCTAAGTATATTGTAATGAATAATAAGTGGTGACAGACAAAATAAAAGTTAATTGACTACTCCTCAGATGTTCTTTTCCTTTAACAACTACAAGCAAAAGTTTGAAATTAAATTTAATATGAAAGGCAAAGAGAGCTCTTCCAAAGTTTATTATTTTTCATATTATTGGCTTACAAAGTTGTAAACTGATAATGCTCACTTCAAATTTTTTCTATTGCATCTGTGGGCAAGAAAGCCCACCCTCAATTGTCTGTTATTGTCCTTGTGTGTGTGTGTGTGTGTACTTTCCAATTATCAAATATTTAAGTACAAATTTGGTAGTTTTCACCACAGTTAAGTACCCTGAACTTATATATCAATACTGAGGCAGTTGTCAGCAAGAGATAATTCTTGGGCAGTAGTAGAGGGGAATAGTTAAGCACATACTTTAAAGGATTAACAAGTGAACATGACTAACTCCAAATGGGCACCTGGCCTATTTCTTTGGCCATAGGGATGGTTAAAGGTTGAGTAACACCACCTTTTGTTGATGAGGACATAAGGGGACAAAGAATAGAGAAACTTCAGCTGTTCTATGGAGACATACATAAATTATCTTTACTTTTTGGATTATCTTCATGGAAGGATACAAAAATAGTAAGTATTTTGGAATTTTCTTACTGCTTCTCATTCCTCACCGCTGTGAACAGGCAACATGTTGTTCTCTTTTACTGGAGCTACTCTTTTATTGGTTTGGATGTTGAAAGAGTAATGGTCTCTTTCTTTGAAATTAGTAGGTAACTAAACCTATAATAGAGCAAGCATATTTCTGTTTAATCGTGAAATCAGTGAAGTTCGTAAGATTGTACTGGCAGAAATATCTTCTGTAGATATTTATCACTGGCCCATTGGACATACTTGTCCTTTTTTGTCTATGATTGCAATTATAGAGTTTGTCATCAACAGGTTTTTACTTTTTTCCTTATGATTTCAGGGAAGAAAGTTGTTAATGAGCAAACTTTCAATTTGCATAAAAAGCTGATGGTCAAATCTCAAATGCAGTCTGATGTGTCTTCCTGTCTAAATCTGCAAAGCAGCTGCAGAAGTAACTTGGCTTGGGTAAAGCCTGCTGAGTATTTACATGATTACGTAAAGCACTTTAAATCAAAATTTACAAGCAATCAGAAGACTTAAAAAAATGCAGTTAAGAAGTACAGCATAACATCCTTCTCCAATTTCCCCTCATTAACTACTTCATTTTTATGCATTCTGAACAGTTCCTGATCTTAAGTCAAAATGTGTCCATGATCACATCCAAAGTGAACTCTCTCATAATCTACATAATACTTTGCTAGATTAATTGCTCAGTTTATATGAGTCAGGAACATCTTCCAATCAAAGCAATTTTAGAAATAAGCTTACTTTGTTTTTATCATGATTAATTCAAATAAGTTTAAGTGAAATGCATATCCTTTGCTTTTCACTGTAAATGTTGAAGGGTATTGGATCCATAGTCTTATTTCAGTCTTAATTTGCATAAACATTAATAAATTTACATAAATTATTTCCCATGACAATCTGTCAAATAATTTGAAAAGAATCATAAATGATGACAATCAGTTTCATAATTGGACTTTATGTTAATAACCTCTCTGTGGTGTGAACACTTTTCTGCATTATGGGCAAATTCTAATGTAGTACTCACAATGTAGTCATGTTTCTATTGTCTTAGTTCAGTCAAAAGTAGACACTTTAAGAGAATAAAACAGATACAAAATTATTCTTTTGAAAATTAAAATTTTATTCCCAACATTATGAAATTTCAAATAACAAGACAAATAACTTGAGCTATCCCGCTTGATTCTTGCTAAGATTATAGAAGATAAGCCATGTGATATTCTTTTTCATTTCCTGTTTGTACATTTGTTGATACTTTTGTACATAGTTTTGTTTGCTGGTTTTCTCAGGAGTGTTTAAGCTTGTGTATTTCACATTTTGAAGTCATGAGTGTTAATCTCCTATTTCAGTAGGAGAGTATTGAATAATGAAAATATTGTCGAATCTTAATTTTAAACCAGATTTCACTTGCCTTAAACAATACTAAACATTCTAGAAAATGGATGTGTTATTAGCACATAGGTCATGGTGTTATCCCAGAATTTGAGGGTTGTAGCGCATGCATCAGTACAGGACACCTTTCTGTTCAGGTCAGTGAACATTAAAGAGGAATTCTGAAACTGCACTAAAAAAAGGTGTTCTGTTAATTGTTTGAACAAAGGGCATAAATCTGAAATAAAAATATGTGGTGTAATGTTTTATGAATTATTATTAATACTGCAGAATTTATTGTATGAAAGGTCATTAAGTGATTAGTTGAGCCTGATTAACAGATTTGGGGTTTCTAATCTTACTGAAATCACTGGGATATTTTTTATTTTATTTGACATTATAAGAAGTAAATTAGGTTCTTGATACTCAATTACCATTTACTAATGATTTGATGGGTTACAAAAACTTCTTTGATCTATACCATATCACAGTTATAAAATGCTCCATTGGGAAAGTCATAATTCATCAGAACAGTATAGAGGAATCATGGAGAATCCAAAAGTACATGGATGCAAAGGTAAAATTCAGTTTTTCTAAACCTCCCTCTTTACATATGATGCTTCTGTACCCTACAGCTTTCCATATAAACTTGGAAATCAGGAAACAAAGCTGGTGGCAGAACTGTGAAAAAGTACAGTAGGAATTATCCTTAGTTAAACTTTTAATGAGTATCTTCTATATATAGTGAACTTGGATAGTAAGCAGATCAAAGAGTCACCCTTGGAGAAAAGAACTGTTGTTATCAATTTATTTTTTTCTGAGCAAATATATTTTTAATTGTGTCATAGGTAAGCAGGAATGTTTTTTCTTCATTTATTTTTTTAATCCATTTTTTCCCTGACAATGGGGAGAAGGATGAGAGTGAGGAGGCAGCTGGGTGGGAGTTTGTCTGTTGGTCAAGGCTAATGCACCTTGCCAAGCTTTTAGTATTATTGTTTTGTCCTGGCACTTTATTAAGAGATCTTGCTAATTATAGGTTCTCAACTGAAACAGTTCAATAAGTTTCTTATTCTGGAGTTAATTATACTCATGTATAGTTAACACTTGAATATATAACTTGTGGAATACTGAGCCCTTAGGCCTAAAGGACAAAGTGATGTAACTGTTGTCCTGCTTTCTTGGTCTTCAGACATCTATGTTTTCTTTGCTTCAGACAGAGTTGCAATGTTCTTTGAACACATATGTTGTTGTAATTTTTTTCATAATTTATCACAGGCACGCATTGCACTATAGAATTTTTAGGTAAATATAACAAAAAGATTATGTCATGTCCTGCTTGAAACCAACAGCCCAGATATCAAATTAAAGAAAATTGTCCAAATCAGTATTTCTAAATTTCAGTATGAGTTTTTTCCTTATAGTAGTTACTGGCTTGGATTGAGAGGGTTTTTGGGAAAAAATGCCCTTATGATAGGATGTAACATGAGTTCATAAAAACTTAATCTCCTTTGAAAGCACTTATGACTCCAACTTCCTCTTAGTCTCATATTATTTTCAAAATTGGTGACATTTACCTATAATTCCTTTGATAGTGTTATTTATGAATAAAATGGTGAATTTCCAAGCATTACATTTAAGGAAATGTGTTTTAAGTACTTTTCTGCTATAAAATACTCCTGTCTTCTACCCCATAGAAGAATTTCCTATATCCTTTCTGAGTAATACTTGTATGCTTCGCTGCTCTTCCTCCCATCCTTACTTTTGCTCTCTACCTCATGTAAATGAATTAGAGGATTTCAGGATACTTGGAAACCAGAGCTCTGTCAAAAATAATTCCTTCTTCATTAAGATAAAGCTGGAAGTCTGCCACAACACTGCCAGAGATAGAGATTTCAATTTTCTGGTAGGCTGAAGCATAAGAGAGAGGAAAATAAAATGCATTCTAAAATTCACCTTTTCTTTTCAACTGAATTAATTATAATGTACTGTATCTGTTGTGCTGTGAATGCTACTCTACAAAAGGCACAGTGGAACTGCTGAATCTTGTCTAGCTTTGAAGATATTGGCAGTTGGCTTGCTATGTGTTTTCCTATTAATCAGCTTGTATCCTCTCTGAGACTGAAAGGATGCTGGATGTTGTCTTCTTATTTAGCTTATTTGCTACTAAGAACCTGTGATGCATTCAGGCTGATGTATTGCTAGGTAACTGAAGAATTGCCTCCTTATTGCTTCCATTGATTGCTCAACTTCAGTGTATAGTTATGGGAAAGAGCCTGCATCATTAGTCAAGTCAGAAGGCAACACAAGCGTTTGGAATTTGCAAGCTGCAGTTAAATACAGATTCTAGACCATAGTTGATATATTTTCAAAAGTGCATTTATTTAATGAAAGCAATAAAGTTCAAAATTATAGTGATCTAATTAAATTGTAGCAGTACTCAGCTAAGAGTTTACATTATGAATTTACTTCAGGGAGTGACTGACTCTCAGAGCAGACCAGTGTGCAGCAGAATTTGACTACTTAAGTCTCAGTTCTGCTTTCCCTCCATGTACATCTAGGACACTTTCATCTCTCCAGTGGGTACAGATTTGCAAAGGGAAAACTGAAACTGGCAAGAAATTATTTTTGAGTCTCTCCTTGCTTACTGTATTGTTATCCTGATTCTTTGTCTAGCAAACAACTTCTACTAACTTTACACATACAAACAGGCATACTGTGCATGATGGGAATACTTGAAATTCATAAAGCTAACCGATTACAGACTTGCACTGTGTCATATTGTCTAATGTATAAGCAGAACATTAGATGGAATGGAAAATTTAAATAATAAATGTTGTTATAAGTGTCTTTTCTTTATTATCTGAAACAATTTATAGTTTTGCATTTTTTATTATTGTAGCTGAAAAATCTTTTGGTGAAATAAATACCCAGTGTCCCTAATACAGAATTTGTATTAGTATGAAAGCCAGCTGGATCATAGGAAGCCACTTCCACAGAAGTTACAGACAAAATAATTTCTGAGACCTGGTTACATATATACAGATACTTTCTTACTGACCTATATTACCTGTGTTGATAGAAAGTTGGAGAAAGTTGGAGACTGGGAGGGTGTATTTACTGGAATAACATTTTCAGAAATTAATGCATTTTCTTGTTTATCATTATCTTTGTTTAATAGATTTTGCATCATAAGATTCACCAATACTTGCTCTATATGGAGGTACAAATTGTATAACTGCACATAGGAAATGGGATGTATAATGCACACAGTGCTTTCTTTTAGAAAGTTTGGTCTCAGTGTGAATAACATTTATCTCCTAAGCTTTGGAGACAGGAATAGCAAAGCTGCGTATCAGCCTGTTTTCAGGACAGTATGTTTTGTCTTTAGCTACACTAAGTTGCTAAAATTGTGTTAATGCAAGAGTTGTATGAATTTTATCTATAGATTACAGCTGTTTTATCTCATATTTATGGATTCACTCTTCCTTGTATGCATGGTGGAAGGCTTACATACATATGTAAAATATGTATATTTCCTGACTGGATCAGGGATTAAGGGCTTGGTCATACTGAGTCAAGAAAATCTTTCCATTAAGTGAAATCTGTATTGTGTAAGGCTGCTGGTTTTTTGGATATCTGCATGCATTTATAAGGCAAAGAGATGGAATGACTAACCGTGAAATCATTGAATCTTTGGAACAAGGGAACAATTACATTAGTCTAGACAGGGAATTTACTTGGCTTCCCTATTCCAATAAATCACTGCTCTATAATGCTTAGTGCAATGGATGAGATCACACAGGCAATACTGCATTGAAATAATGAGTTTGCCTAGCACAAACTTATAGATTAGAGAGTTTGATTTATGGCAGAGTATTAAGAGCAAAAAAAAGTGGAGAACTATCTACAAATATCTTCATTTTGTGTTGACAAGAATTATTCAGGGTGTAAAAAAGATACAAAGAGCACAAAATAAAATTAAGACAAAAGAAAGAAAAAGAAGGGAAAAGGCATTAGAACTTCTACTACAGAAAATAGTGGTATTCTTCCTTTTAAAAGTCTTTTCAAGACTTTTAAAACAAGATGGTATGAAGTTCTAGAAAAGTGTCAAAAAATGTCAAGAAAATTAACTTATTTGGTTAGGATATTTTTCCACTTAAAACTGTATTAGTATTTTTTTTAAAGGACTTTTTAATGTGACAGAACATTAGATGCATGGGGCAGACATACTCAGTTCAATTTACTGTTTCTCTCACTTAATACATTCTCTCTTACTTCATAACATTAATGCTTCTTCAATTAAAAAAAAAATCCAGAAAACAGCCAAATAAATAGAACAAGTGAAAAATCCAGCCTGCATCTCACAGGCTAATTCTAACCTGTCCTATGAGCTGAATGTCAATTACTGATTGGAGCACTAGATACACTCCTGAACTGTTTCTTCTAGTATAGTTTCATCTATATATGGGACGCAGTTCATACCCCCTCCACAGCCTCTGTGCCAAGTAAGCCAAGGCAAAATAAATGGGGGCTCACATAAAGAGCACAACTGTGATCTGAACTAAAATCCTAACTAAATGCTTTTTTTTCAGGAGCCCAGGCAGATGCCTTTAAGCCTTAATAAGCTTTGTTCCCAGTCTGGGATTTCTAAAGTGCTATACATAGCTCCCATTTGTAGGCAATACTCAATGACAGTGCCATTCAAGCTTGTTTTGTAAGTTCTTTTATAGTTTAAATAGATATGCAAATTTTTATCTAGCATTTCTTACTTTATGAGACTGGACTTCCTACTTAGGACAGAAGTAAAGCGCTTTTGAGGAAAATTAAGTATGAGAGCAACATAGAAGGTGAAGAGAGAAAAAAAGAGGATGTTATACTATTGACTGTAAAATTAAAATCTAAATTCTAATTCTGAATTTTGGCATAGTTACCGTGAGGGTTAGCAGGGTGATCATGTGTTAACTACATGCAGTGTAGAATAGTCGAAGTACTTTGACATTAGAAAGAAATAGTTAGAGATCCTAGAAAAAACAAAGACTAAACTCAGTCCCCTTTATAAATGTGTCAAAATGAGTGAACTTTGATCAAGAAAAAATGTACCCTCCACTTTTCACTAGACTTTCTGATTAGTAAATATAATGTAAAATGAGGTTGGTTTCTACAAGAAATACACTTTGCTAGTTTCTAACGTAAGAGTTTGAGTTGAACTAACAGCTTTGCTATGCTGACTAGAAGCATTTCCAAGTTTGGTGGATTCCATAATGACTGGGAAATTATTTTCTTAATGAGTAACTGTCTCGATTTCTGTCTGCCTCTCTAGAAATTCAACAAGGAGACAACATTCCATCTTCTTAATGTTCCAACTTTTATCTAAACATTTTCTAAAGTATTCTTGAATTGCAGAAGGTCTTATAACCAGGAAAGGATCATCAGGCCATGAAACCAAATTTATAACTTATATATCAAAATGAATATAGACATTTAAAACATGAGACTAAGTCAATTTTAAGACAGAGCTCTGGGACATATTCATATAATATGGATGGAGATTCTTACTGCAGTTGCAGTAGGACAGTTTCACTTAGACTAACGTATTTTTTTATCTCATTTCCTGCCTTTTATCACAGATAGTGAGTACAAAAGAGCTTAATTGAAGCTGGAGAACAAAACATTGTTTTGAGATATGCAGAAAGCTTTGCGTCTTTTTGTTCTGTTTAAGTATGTTGTCTTAAAAAGGAAAGGAGAACAGAAAAGAAAAAAATGGGTACAAAAAAGGACTGAAATGCAACTCCTTCCCAAAGCTTCCCCACAGCTGCTACTATAGGATATGATTCTCCTTCCTATACAACAAACTAGAACATTTTTGCATGGATGGCTGAGTAGCTGAGAAACCACTTGCATGAGACAACATGCAATCCACCTTCATTAAATAGTACCCAAGAGGAGTGAGCCAGTCAGTTAGGTTAAGTTGTATGGTTTTGGCATCTCTCTAGTGGCTGGGGCAAAAGCAGGACGTGGAAAGGACAAAGTGTGTAAATCCTGTCATTTGCCCCACCTGATGGCAGCAAATATATGCAAAAATCACGCAGTGCCTTGCTTCTCAACATCTGAGTTCTACTCTGAGAGTGCAATGCTCTGCAAATACAAAGACAGGCAGGGAAAAGTACAGGAAAGAGAAAAAGGCTTTTATTTGTCCTATAGCCTAAGAAGAATTGCTGCATCCACTTTTTCTTAAACTTCTTCTGCTATTGTTTGGGGTGTATTTTAAAAGATCAGATGATCTGCAGAAATACCATTGGCAATAAATCAGACAATATAGCAAGTATATGTTGTGCAAAGTGTTTGGCTGTGATTTTCACATGTGTGCTAAGAATTACAGTTCTCCAAAGGCTTTCTTCTTCTGCAGGGACTTCAAATAGACTTTGCAGTTCCCTTCACATGCTATGTTGGTTTTTTTTTACACAAGTGCTCTTTTATTCTAGGTTCCAAGCACTTAAGAACAATAGGAATCATAGAATCATAGACTGATTTGGACTGGAAAGTACCTTCAAAGATCATGTATTTCTACCCCCTGCCATGTTTCTGATCAAGCTTGTTTCCTCTTCTTCCACATGAACTAACACACACCTTGATATTTTTGAAAAGCAATGTAAAGAAAATGTTAGCATTGATTCTATTATTCTGATTTTAATCTAAGAAATGAAGCCACGTATTAACTGTATTTTAACAGATACCTAGCAGAACACTATGTGCAGTACTTACAGTGTGTCCGGGTTTACCTCTGTACAAACTGCAGGAGATCCAGAGCACATTTGAGCTGCTGCTAATCCCACTTGAGGTACTACTTTGAAGATACAGCACCAGTTCCACCCAATATATAAATTAAAGCTTCTGTATCAGATGCTGGTGTCCCTCCCCTCTTAACGTGCAAACTGTTTAAATTAGAAAGCAAAGAGCTATACTCTATCATTTCTTCACCCTGCCATAGATCATAGATCACCCAGCATTTCAGGGATACCACAAAACAACAGAGATTTGTAATTTTTTTTTCTTATAGAAGCTCCTTGTTAAAATATTGGCATTGTGTCATTGCTCAAAGGAAGATTATACGGCAGAGAAGGGTATCTAGGTTCATGTATAGATGAAAGCTGTCACAGCAATTTTGACAGGAAGAAAGGTTTCTCTGTTGTTCATTTTTGAAGTACAATAGCATTTTCATCTCTTTGGATACACGCTTCTGTTTATATTTTGAACTAAACGCACCAGTGATCTACATTTCCTCATTAAGATCCAACGCTTAAGAATTACTGAGAAAGTATTAACAGTAAGGCTCCATATGGAAATATCAATAATTCACACGTTGTGTGTTTTGTTCCATCTCTTAGGGAATATAAACTTGGCAACAATCAAGGTGAGTGTCATCATTAATTATAGTTAAAATGCTGAAGTAGAGATACTTTTCCTGACAAAGCAATGCACGCAGCCAAACTTTGAAATAAGTTTATAAAGGGACTGAATGGAAATTGAAATTATGCACTTACGTACTTACTTATGTAGTTACTGAACACTCAATCAGACATAAAACAACAGTTGCTGCAAACACTAGAGATAATTTTTATATGGCATGATACTTTTGTGGGATTCAAAAAGGCATCAGTGGAAGCATCATGCATTTGAAAATCAAGAGTGCTATCACTCCTGGAATATGCGCTGTAAATATTTGTTCACTCTTATGACCCTGTCCTCACACTCTGTGCTCAGCCAGCCAGATTAAAAATAGTCAAAGTTGTTGGGTTTGGTTTTTTTTTTTCTGTTTTTTTTTTTTTTGTTTGTTTGT
>JANHGB010056292.1:0-43925 GCA_026283785.1 Coracopsis vasa
CAATTGCGAATGCTACTGTATGCCAGATGTTAGATGGGTGATACTTTACAACTTATCAACTCTTTTCAGCAGGAAAAAAAACCAAACCAAACAAACAATTGTAAAGGGAGCAATCTGTAATATTTTTTTTATCAGATTTAAGAATTATCTGAGAAATCTTCTCTGAAGCAAACACAAAAGAGACACAAAACTGTGTCTCTTATATTTCCCTGCTGTAAATGTGTGCATACTCTCTCAGGATAAAGTTCAGGATTCATCCTGCTGATGGATATCTGGACAAAAATGCACTCTGAAGGGCTTGTTTGTTTCTGCTGTGATAGAAACCTTCAAAGTTACTGTGAAATGAAACTGTCATCCTTCAATCAGATTTAATATTAAGCAAGCAGTGGTTGTTGAGTGAGTCTGTATGCATGACATCTCTATTTTGTCTTCTGAGGCTGAAAATTGTAACTGAAGACTTACAGAGCCAAATAGCACACGGAAGACACACAGTCTTAATTATACTAAAATATAAGAGTATTGGGCTGCTAGAAGAGGCACAGAACAGCAATTTTTAATCTCCTCAGCAGTTGTGGCATGCACATCTGCTGTGTGCTGCCACCTGAAGAACAATGATTCAGACTGTATGTGGATTGCATGTGTTTTGAAACAGGCATCCTACCTATGCTTTTTACTGCCTGTAGTGAAGAGCCCTTCTACGACAAAATTCTGTTAGACTATTGAGTTCAAGAAAGTACTTACAGGGCACATCTGAGTGCTGCTGAGAACAGTAAAGATTTAGTGCGCTGCTGTGCCTGTGCGCTCTGCCCATCTGCTCTTGGCAATCAGTGCTGAGATCCTGGACTCTCAGTGTGGCTCCAAGACTGTGAGGGGTATGTTGTATTGTATTAAAAGCTGAACAGTGAGTCATGGGGCTGCTCTCTAACCACAGTGGCTCAAAATCGACTCAGAGCAATTTACCACAGACTTCCTTTTAAGTCCAGATAACAAGAGTGCCTCAAATGTTAGAAGCTGCGGAGACATTCTTGTGATGAAGAATTAAACTATTAAACAATTATTACAGAAGATAACATAATGGAGATCTTCAGCCTGAAAGCCAGCTCTCATTATCCAGCACAGGGAAGTAGCAAAATTTGATTCTGGAAGAACTACAAGAAGACCACAGATTTGTTCAAATGAGACTCATTTTATAAAGCTGCAGACATTTGTAATATAGACATCTATGACAGATTTAGCTTATATTTTAAATATTTACCTATAACACAACTATAACACATTTTGTAAGCAAGAATTTTTCTTTAGAAGATACAAAGATGACAGCTCAGATGCAGACGCTATTGACTTTTACAGGTAGGTAAAACATTTTATGTGCTTGCAGTCTGTGAACAGAATATGTTGCATCTGCAATTTCGCAGTTAAATACAAGTTTTCAGGAACAAAAAAGGTGACAGAGGGATGCTACTATTGCAACACATTGGACAGGTAGGACAAGGATTTCTTTCTTCAAATATCCAAGCTGTTTGGAACAATTTAAAAAATACAACCAAAAATATTTTATTAACATCCTGTTCTGGGAAATATAATGAATGACAATTACTTCTAAAATATGTTTATAAAAAACATTAAAGGACAAGCATTGACCTCTTTATGACATGTGAAATGGGAAAGTATTTTCCCCAAAAAAAATGATTTTAAGTAAAAAATCCATTTATTTCTTACTCTCTTACCAATCCATATGCAATTCTCAACTAACTGTAAAAGCTGGATTAAATGGCTACATGTTCTTCATCATTATGCAAATCTTTCAGTGATGGTATATACTTGAACTCTGAGCTTACAGTTAAACAGGAGAATCAGCCCTTATCACAGGTCATAGCTAAAGCTCTAAAAATAGGGATGTTAACAAAAGCAAACAATAAACTGACATGCCTGGTGAATTTAAATGTTTAGAATGAGCATTAATTGATATACTGTGGGGACCTGTCTTTACCACCAAGGCACATTATAATCTGCTAGAGTTCTAATTTCAGATATGGAAAAGGCCAGACAAGCCTGTCCCTGATTCAAACTATGTCACTCTCCAGCAAAGCTAAGTAGGACTTTAAAATACCTTCTTGACACATACTTACTAATCCACTAAATACTTGTGTTGGCCTCCAAGATGTCGGCAAGATCTGAGTACCACGCTTAGTGAAAAGCCTTACTGTTGTTACTTATTTGCTGAAGTTAGGAAAACACTGAGTTAATTTCTAGAAGAGTTCATAGCAGCCTCTGGTTAAAGTTCTATGGTGTATTATTGTTTCTAAGATCGGATTGAATGCTAAATGTAATACCATTAAAATGTAGGAATGTATATCCACTACAAAAATTAACTAAAACCAAATTACTTCCATTGAAGTAATGGTCCACTAACCATTGAATGGGCCTGTAGTATTGGCCATCAATATGAGATTGAATGATCCAAACTGGATTACACAAATTTACTACATAAACATGAAAGTAGCTTTGTTCACATTCAGTATCCTTATAGATTTTACAATTCGCAGAAGAAAGAGAAGGTGATAATAACAAAGAAATCCTTCTTTCATAAGAAATGAACTTAAAAATCAGCACCTTAACTACATCCATACCACAGCCATACCAGTCTCCTTTCACAGCATACAAAGTACCTAATCCAAAATCTTCCTGACTGATTGCATCTAAGTGTTCACCATCTGCTGAAGAACGCATGCAGTGCTTATCTGTGGAATAACTGTGGTATAACTGTGGTTGTGACTAATACTTAGAAAGATTTTTCCTGTACAATCTAGGTCACAGCAACAACACGCTGAGTATGTGCAGAAGTCTTAAAATGGGCCCAGTGAATTTACCTCACTCAGGTGTCACTGCTGGCACCTAGTCAATCCAGACTCCAGACTCTCGAGCTGGAAGAAGCAGTGGTCATGTATCACTTGGAAATAACTTGCATTATCAGTCTAAGTAGAAGCCTGATTTAGAAACCCCATTCCTCTCAACACTGCTTTGTAGGAATTATAGTTGTGTCCTAACCTTTCCATAAATATTTGCTCACTAGCTTTGCAAGTCTTCAAAGAATGTACCAATGATCATAATCGGTAACATATAAAAAAGATAAGCAATCTCAGTGAGCCAATTTATTTTAAAAGCTTACATCCTATTGTACCCTGATATCAGACAGGTATTGTCAATGGGTTTGTTCCTTCCTTAAGCATGGCAGAGAAGGACATTTGATGGAACCATTACTTAGATTCAGGTTCAAGGCTGTTCTCAGAATTTTTGGCACAGACTTCAGCTCACTGCTTCAACACTTCTCTCACACTAAAATGGATAGATTCCGTCCTCATCCACGCCCAATATGTCCAAGAGTGTAAAATACTGTTATTCTTTTTGAAAATATAAAGCAGTTATGTGTCTGTGCAAACTATGAATTTTTGATTTCAGGGCTTTACCAAGGTCCCTATAAACCTATATATATGGAAAAGTGTAGACATTCTGATTGGCAGACAGCAGCTTATAGAATATGTACTTCTGCAGCTGCCCCAGATTTTTGGCCATTGTTGTTTTCTACTCCTGTCTCTGGCTGCCCGTGTAAGTGTCCTTCTGTAGAGTAAATATGCCCATATTGTTTGTATCAAAGCTATATGGCATATTCAATTACCTTCCAAGCACTGAACATTCTGGATTTGAAAAATTATTTTGTAAGATTTCTTGCAGTACAGGTGGCCATACTGCCACCTTACAGGCAGTATTGATCCTTTCGTTATAGCTACTGACTGTCATTGTCTAACTTATGCTTCTAAATCACTAAATCAGATGGATTTCTCCCTCACCTTTAGAAATCACGCCTGATACAATTGTCTATTAATTTTGGGCATGGGCCTTTGCACTGTGTTCTAATGAATGAACTCTCAACATATTCCTTCTTTGCTCCTCAAATACTTTTGGGCTTGATCATCTCTTAATAACCCTCCATCCATTACATTAATGAACACAAAAGGGATGTTCTTGCTCTCTATGCTTTAAAAAATTAGTTCCCTAGAAAAAATTATTGGGATAGCACTCCTGATTGCATGAAGAGGGTCAATTTAGCAAGATGTCTAGGAAGGTAAGCAAAGCAATCTTTGTGGCTCTCCCTTTTTTGTCACTTTTAAAAGAAAGTTGATGCTTGTTTCAGTCTTTGCATAACTAACCAAAATAACCTTAATAATTAAAAGAAGGGTTTTTTTAAAAAATAAAAATACTGGGTTACTTTATAACCAGAGTTTTGTAGTTCTAAAACTTTAGAAATTATTGCTGAAATTTCTAAGGGGCTACAACACAGACACATTGACGTTCATTTACTCCTTCATCTAAAGGACTTGCAGAGAGTGGCCTCATGAATCATAATTTGGGAACAACTGGCTTAACTGCACCTATCAATGAATGTCTCCTTGAATAAGGAGGCCACAATGGTTTTTAACTGCACTGAATGCAGTTAAGCACCACTGTAGAACTCTTACCAACCAAGAGTTGAATTTCGCCTGTGGCATGAAGTATTTTGAAACATTTACTTCAGGAGTACTGATATATTCCTCTTACCATCTTGTCATTTCTCAGTTATCCCAAAATAATTTACTTAAGTTAGACAAACCAAATCCACACAAATACAAAGCCAGTTTGGATCTGGAAATACTTATCTTCAGTGCCTTGCCACAAGAACAGGATTGTACTGTTCTCAGAACCAACTTTGATCCACATGGACCAATTCTGGATTCAAAAAAACTTGTACGATACAAGGTGACACATTGCAGAACTTGTTAAGTAGTTTTTGTGACATGCTTTCTAGTCAATGCCTTAGGATACCTACGTTCAAGGATTTTGCATTATCTGTAATATCATAGTATGTCATTACTATAGATAGCACAGAGCTAACTCTACTTATACTTGGCTTTGTTTTTGAAGGCCACCTGAAGACTGGACTGCTGGACTTCCTTCTGTTTGGCAGCTTAATTGCCGCTGTGGATCCTGTAGCTGTTCTAGCAGTGTTTGAAGAAGTCCATGTCAATGAAGTTCTATTCATCATTGTTTTTGGAGAATCACTTCTGAATGATGCTGTAACTGTGGTAAATAAATTATATATCCCGAAGTCATCCAAATTCTACCGGGTTTCTTCTGAAGTTCATTTTCACCTTAAATGAAACACTATATCACCTGTGTGTATCTGCTCATGGGCTAGTGGACAGTAGCTCATGTTTTTCTCTGTCTTGCTTACAAACACTGTATTGCAAAGATTAAACGTTTGAGCATGAAAGCTAGTTGGAGCCCATAGATCACATAAAAATACGTAGTCCTGGGTTGGAAGAGCATGAAAAACATTTAAAATGAAGTTTCAGGTGTGTATGTTTCATTTGGCTTTCATGACATACTGAAATTAGTTCCAGGGATTTAAAGCCTTTCTTTGCTGTTGATTTTAATGCGCATAATCTTTTCTGTGTGTTTCCGTTATGTTCATAATTTATATGCATACCTCAGATACATAAACAGAAAGAGAATACTCTCCAAAGTGCTTGTGCTTGTTCCCACTCTTACTTCAATCAGATGTTTATCAAACAAATACATAACAAAGAACCAATTTGAGAGACATTCCGGGACATTTTAGAAAGTTTCTGATTAAGAGAATTATTATATCTTATTATCTTATTTATTTTATAAAGGTGATTGATTAAATCTGCTAAATAACTGGATTTTAGAATGAGAAGTGCTTTAGAAAACCCATCTAGATCTAACAATGCTTCTTATAGACAGAAATAATATTGAACTAAGAAATGGGAAGCTGTGGAGGTTTAAAATTTGTTTCTTCTTGTATCACTGCTTTTTTTCTATTTTTGAAAAATTAAAAAAAATCTGCAAAATCTTTGCTCTCCACACAGAATTTCCCTCTGTCACACATCATTTCAGAATTCAAAATGTTGGAACCCACAATGACAATATTGAAATACACTTAATTCAAGAGCAAATATTAAGTTAGTCTACTTTTCTTTTCAGGTGCTGTACAATGTGTTTGAATCTTTTGTTGCAATAGGTCCAGAGAATGTGACAGGGACTGAATGTGTCAAAGGAATAGGTGCGTAGAATTCAATTCTGTATCAAATCATTGATGTACATATGCAGACTTTTAAACCAAATGTTATTATTGTACTATCAGTAAATGTTATTTTTCAGCTCTTTCCCTTGTCACTCATATTCCCACAAATCTGTGGCATAGATGAGTGCCCTAATAAAATAAATGAGTATTCCTGAATATTTGGGAAAATTAATCAGATATTTTTTTCTGAGGAGGCTCAGCAGATGTGGAGTTCACTTGTTAAGAACACCAAACTTGATGGCTGTACATATTTTCTTTCTATTTTGTAATATGTTCTTACTTTCAACCTACGCTCTCACTGCATACCAGGAGAATTGAAATTGCATTTGTGTGTTCTCACTTCTTATCACTGATTTCCATCAAGTAATGTTTGCCAGTGACTATAAAATATTTGTTCACTATTTCTCATTCCAAGCACAATGCGATACTACATTATCTTATGAATCAACGTTTTATCAATGACTATGGCATATTCTATAACATGCTTTTGGAAAAGCACTGGTTTACAGAACATGGGAAAAAAAAAATGTTCAAAGGAATGTAGTGAGTTTTGGATAAGCCTGAAATGGTAAGGCTTAACAGAAAGTAACCTTGTTTGTATTACAGAATCTTCATTCACATACAAAGTGCTATAAGGCAATTCCTTTTAGAAATAATTGGTGTGTCCTCCAAAATTTTCTCTGATGTGCTAACCATAAAATAGAACTAGTTCAAACTGTTACATTTCTACTGTTTAACCTGTGTTTGGTTTTGTTTTTCAGTGTCATTCTTTGTGGTGAGCCTGGGTGGGACACTGGTTGGCATTTTCTTTGCGTTCCTGCTCTCATTGATCAGTCGTTTCACCAAGCATGTGAGAATCATTGAACCTGGATTTGTGTTTATCATTGCCTACCTGTCCTACCTCACAGCAGAGATGCTTTCTCTTTCTGCTATCCTCGCGTAAGACTCTTTTAATTACTGCTTGTGAAGGGGTTGGGAAGAGAGAATCATTTTTAAAAGCACTGAAAAGGGAGACCTAAATTATATAGGACAGCTATCGAATATGACACTCATGAATATTATGCTGAATATTACTATCTTCACACTGCAGTAGATAGTAAATATTGTCACTTAGGATTGAAAAGGAATGCAAGTTTTCCAGTATCTGCTGTGCAACATGAGAGCTTCCTTTGCAAAATACAGACTAGGCTCTTTCCTCTTTGAGATTAATGATACTTCAATAACTACACGTTGTCCATTTGGATTGGCATCTTTCCCTATAATTTGTAATTAAATCCATATTTTTCTAAAGCATTATGTGAATGTCCATTATTTGCTGCTCTCACTGTCTTGACTGGCCTGTTAAGGTTTGCTTAAATCTTGCCTGGTTTAGCTTGAGTACCTCTGTGGACTTTCATCTTTTAGACTCCATTGATTCCTGGCACCTTTCAGTTTTACTTGTCATGTTTGTAGATGCTACAGTGAGTATACTCAAGATCAGAAAATCCTGCTGCAAAAGCAGATCATTAGTTTAAGATAATGTCTAATGTAAGCAAGGTTTAAAATTTTCCATGTAAAATTGTGGTATTCTGAAGAGAATTAAGGTCTGTTATGATGTAATGGAATGCTGCCTTCAGACCCTGCTTGGGGTCACCTCAGGGTGATTGTTTGAGATATGCATTTTACCTAGATTAGTCTTAACAGTGGCTCCTTAGGAATTAGTGGTAGGGTTTTATCACTATGTGACAGGGAGATAGAAATACTATTGAATGTTACAACAAATATTTTCTGAACATTTGTTTCTTTTTTTTTTTCCCTAGGATAACCTTCTGTGGCATCTGCTGTCAGAAGTATGTCAAGGCTAACATATCTGAACAGTCTTCTACAACTGTAAGATACACCATGAAAATGATGGCCAGTGGAGCAGAAACTATTATCTTCATGTTCCTGGGAATTTCAGCTGTAAATCCAGATATATGGACTTGGAATACAGCTTTTATTCTGTTGACTCTGGTCTTCATCTCAGTATATCGAGTTATTGGTAAGGGAATGATCTTCTTCCTGTCCTTGCATTGTATTGTTGATGCAATCACATATTCTTTTGCCAAGAAATAAAAAAAAAAAAGGGGTCTAGACTTGTTCCTTTTAAAGTATTCAATTTATTGTGGTTGAATTTACATTTGGTTTTGGGTTAGGAGGATAGATCTCTGCAGTAAGCTTCAACATATGCTGAAAATACACTAGAATTTCACTTTTGATGATGCATGAGGATATGAGTAGACCAGCAGTTAACATCAATGAAGCTGTGGCTGACCATTGTTGACCCAGCACATTGTCTTGGCAAAATCTTGCGGTGAAATGGACTTTGTTCTTTATTAGGCAGCTTAACAAAATATGTGAGTCTGTCAGCCATCTCTTTCCTTCATCTCTTTGAATTTGGTAATAAAGAGATTGTTTTAAGCTAATTTTAGGGTTAACTTCATGTTTGAGATACACAGTGATATCAGGTCATACATAATTACACCACAGATTTTTTAACTTTAGAAATAATTAAGAAACAAGAAGCTGTCTTCCTTGTGTATGGTGGGAGCTGTGAGAGACATGAATTCTAGAGCTTTAGGTCTCCTACAGCAAGCAGCATCTCATCTGTAGGCCTGAAGACAGTATTACCATAACTACACAACCCTCCATATTACAGTACCATCAATGTCATTTTTAGTGATTTGTAAAGAGTACTACACTGACTTTCTAAGTGAACACTGTTTCAACTCTGTTCTCCTTCTGTTAAAAGACGCTGTGCATATCAGTGACTATGGTGCTAGAAATTCTACTCTTTCTCAACTGTGAATTTCAAAGGTTAGCACATAACAGAATTTCACCTGTACTGCCAATGCCAGATGGCAGCATTCTCAGAAGTGCTGCTGGCCCACAGAACAAGCTTCATCTAACTGCTCTGGCTGAATGTTGGTACCAAGCGGGCCTGCCCTCCTTGGCAATGTAGCAATACAGAGGGAGAAATAGATGGTGTAGAGAATTTGTTATGAAAGCAGACTGGTGATACTGGGTTTTTTACACACAATTGGGTTATTAACATTTCATAAGGGTATTTCTGGACATGCTGGCATTTTTTTTTTTTTACAGGTGTAGTTTTACAGACATGGATTCTTAACCACTACAGAATGGTCCAGTTGGAAATAATAGACCAGGTGGTGATGTCGTATGGTGGACTACGTGGAGCAGTTGCTTTTGCTCTGGTTGCACTTCTGAATGAGAAAAAAGTGGAAGAGAAAAACCTGTTTGTCAGCACAACTATCATTGTTGTGTTTTTTACTGTTATTTTCCAGGTAATACAACTTCTTAAGTATGCTTCTTGCAAGGAGAAGGAGTCCCCCAAAAGTACTGAATGCTTAAAGCAGTTCTCAGCTGAAGGTTGCGTATTGTTTCACTGAACTGAAAGCATAATTGAATTTGTAATTTTAGTAACAAAGATCCCATTTTATGTTTTCATATGGCACCACAAGGGACAAAACACAATTTCCTCTGTGCTAAAAAATGTTCAGTCTTAGCTGCTTGGTATTAATAGTGCTCAAGTTAATATCTGATTAAACATCCTTCACCTCATATGAATAAATATAGGGAACAGTCCTTTTTATGGGCAAATACAGTCATTAAGCTGATCTACCTGAGCCTAATTTGTTGTTTTTAAATATAACAGTATTTAAATATGAGAGTGGGACAAGAAAGTATTTAGCATCAAAACAAAGCAGCACTTTCAGGATGAAAATACTAACATTAATTTAAATGCAGGTATGTCTGTATAACCAGACGGGAATTTTTTTCTCAAGTTTATTATAGAAAGTTTAATTGTGGTCACAAACTCCTGATATGTGTAGAAAATAACACAGTCAATGGTATAGGAAACACTTTAACCCTTCCACTACCATATTTTTCTTATAGAAGATATATTTTTCTACTGGTTGGTGCCTTTTCAAACCTTTGTAACAGGAGCTGAGGGTACTGAATTATTTTATCTTCTAAAGAGGACAGAGACCAACTGAAGAAATACCACCATGTAACATACAAAAAATGCTTTATCTCTCTTTAACAACAACCAGCTGGAGGAAAATCTAAGATCATTCCTAAGTATTTATTGTCATTTTTAAATCCTTAGGGACTGACTATCAAGCCTTTGGTACAGTGGCTGAAAGTGAAGAAAACTGAACACAGAGAGCCAAAACTGAATGAGAAACTTCATGGCAGAGTAAGATTTTTAAACAAAACTGTAGGATCTTCTGGATTTTTATGGAGTGCCCCAAGAGAAAAAAAAAAAAAAGAAAATATAAAATTTCTTTTTGGAAGGGAGGGGAGAATCAAATTTCAAGTGCAAAATCCTTCAAACATTTCAAAATTTTTCTGTAGATTGTAATTTGGCTTTGGGTTGGGTCCCATGAAGGGATACTCAACTGAAGGTTCTGGTCTTTCACTTGAGAATTCAATGGGGCTGACAGTACTGGGGAAAGAGCATGGCTGGAATATGCTTCTTTCTCTTCATCTAAAAGAGAGAGGAGGACTTTCAATTGACAACTCTAGGGCAAAGCATGTGGAAGTAAGCTTATATTTACTTCCTAAATATTATTTAATTATGGAAAAGGTATGAAAGCAGGCTTTGTAGCTTGCATAATACATAGAAAGGTAGTCTGCTGCCCAGTGCAGATGCTTACTATATAGTGAAATTCCAGATTAATGGTAATAGTTCAGTGTGAAGTCTGGGTTTGCCCCCTTTTGTTTAACCTTTTGAAACATTTTGAAACATCATCTCTTCCAATTGACTTTCACACACTATTGCAAAGTTTTTATTCAGTAAAAGAAAAAACATCCATTTTCAATGCGAATATAGGTTAAAAGATGGAAGACTATAAGACGTCTTTCATGGTCTTCTTTAATTAATAATCTTTTCAGATTTACACAGCTATCCTGCCTTAAGTATTTTAACACATTCTTATATGATCTTCTAATCTTGTCTGTTTTCATGTTGGATGTTACCTGAAGTGAATTAACAACTTAGTGATGGACAGGGCTTGTTTCTGATTAATTCTTTTGCAGACTATTGAATAAATACATTGCGCTTTTGTTATCTAGCAATTCAAATTTCCATTTCCATTCAAATATCTTACTATTTGAAAATCATGATTCTTCACCAGGTGAAGTCCTACAGTCTCTCTACATTCATGGCATATACCTTTACGTGTCACTTAGTACTGCAGGCTAAGCAGCAATGTTAGTCCTAACACTGTACAAAGCTGGTATCCTAGCAGATGCTGTCTCAGGAGACACAGTGCTCCTAGAACCGTATAAACTGCAAACTTCAGAGAGGGAAGTACTGTCTGATCTCAGGGAGGAGGAGGGAGACAATTTGTTGTAATATCATCTTCTCCATTTCCATGTCAGATATCTCCTGAGGCAATGATTAATATTATTTTCAGGAAAAATCCATATCATCCATGTTGTTCTAAGCCTAGCATGCTGTATATTCTGCAATAAGCACTCCAATGTTCAGAGTGAAATATAAACAACCACATACAGAAAAAGACTAAATTCTACCTGCAGCTGCCTTGGCTTGAATCAAGAGCTATAAACTCGGGATTTCTGTCAGTCATCTGATATACTCAGTATAGAATTTTGCCCTAGATATCAAAAGAATGGAGCCTACCTCAACTCCGGCAGATGTATGGATTCCTCAAACATCTAAAAAGAAACACTAGGGACTATTTTCAACTGACTTAATCACCAGCACAGTGGCTGATGTACTTCGTAGGGCAGAAATGGAGATGGCAAAATGAGTTGATAAAAAGAGTTTTAAAATTCAGTGCTAAAATGGGGGATCAAGTATCTTCTTCCTGAGACTCTAGTAATTAAAAAAAATTGTGAATTCGTAAAGAACTGATTAGAATGTTCAGGACCTTTGAAGAAAAGCACATAGTAGTTGGTATTTCTGTAAACGGAAAAAAAATCTGCTTAGCAGCAATAAAATTATTTTGAGTAGTCGCCTGGTCTAACCTGACATAAATTTAGCTGTTTTCTAATTATGCCTTTTATTTCTGTAAAGATATTAATTCCACTTTCACTTTCCTAGGCCTTTGATCACATTCTTTCTGCGATAGAAGACATTTCTGGGCAAATAGGACATAATTATCTGAGAGACAAGTAAGTAGTAACTAACTTGTTATGTTGAAATATTGCTAGAAAATCTTATCTGTAAATTACGACTTTTTAAGCCTCTGAGTTTAGGGACAAGAAGGATATCAAATGTAGTTGAGAAGGTTGTATGCTAAAAATGGTGGAAATATAGCAAATGTGAAAATGGGGGGAAGGGTTGTCCCCTACAACTGGACTCTTTTCCTTTTTTCCCCACAGTTAAGATTAGGCCTTTGCAAATGCCTCAGTTCACATCCAGGGATCAGTTACTCTCAAGATTTGAGAACCAATCATTTGCACAAGATTTAAACTAAAATGTTAATGTTGGGCCTTCTCCATTTCATGAACGTTATTTGTGTGTGGAGACACTAAGAAACATCAGCTACAACTGTCCCAGTTGTTTGTTCTATTTCTATAAATAATGTGTTCAATGCTTCTGAAAGTGATGGCCAAGGGTACTTGGAAATGACTCTAATAGTTTAAGCCTATTAGTTTGAAACCAGCAAGGAAAATTACAGATAATTTCTACCTTCCTTGTTTATAGCTGATTTATCTTGAGAGAAGCAAAATTACTTAGCTGAAAGATACAGGCACAATTTTCTTTAAATTACACATGAAGAGTTACCACTGTGATGGGCAGACTTCCATAATCTAGATGAACAAATGTGAAAGAAGGACATTAGTCATGGACATCTTTAAGAGTGTTAAGGTTAGGCAGTTCTCTGCCTGGAGTTAGGTCATTACATAGGTATAGACAGTCACAGTTCTGACCTGCTAATGTCCTGCTGACTCAACATGTCCATTCCAATCCAAAAGCCATGTGGTTCTGCAGAGCACCCTGCTAGCCCTTCCTGAGAAGCCTGAATATATTAGCTTAGGTTTAGCATTATGTTTGCACAACTATAAAACTCCTAGGCTGGATCTAGATTGTACCTGAGCTCAAGCAGAATTGCTCACCAGTTATAGGAACAATCTCCTTCCTTTCCTTTTGCTCTTTGTTCATTTATTCATCAAAGAATTTTCATGAGTTATCCCAAATAGAACATTCCTTTTCTTTTGCTCTAAATTTTTAGTTTAATTTTGGGGAATTAATTTCATCAGGCTAGAATGCAGGAGAATACATCCCCAGATTTGAAGTACTGTCATGAAGATGGAGCTAAATATTTTTAAAATGGCATATTTTTTATTTTTTAATATATTTTTTACATGTCAGAAAGTAATCTCCCTGAATAACAAGAGGAGTAGATTAATGTGGATCCGTGGTTGAGTGTGTGCTTTGATGACTAATGCATTCTGAGTGAGACCACCTTAAATCTGCTTCTTTTGGACTGTATGTACATGAAAGTGATGCTTCCTTGAAGAAACAACAGTCTTTAGCATCCCTAGTGATGTGCTTAGGTGTGACAACTTGAATTAGAGATTGCTTGTCAGACATTCTCGCTAGAGAAGAGGAATAGTTATCGATTAAGTGAATAATATTTAACAACAAAAAGGTTTCAGCAATCTGAATAAGAAGCTATAAACTCCGAATAGCCATTGGGCAAGGTGGATAGAATCACTTTGAATAGTAGTCTTAAAAGTTGCCTCATTGCCCTTTAGAGAAAATCTTGAGGAAGGTCAATGAAAGTAAAGCAGCCTTTATCTTCTGGAGCCTAAATATGAATTGGCAGATATCCTGCTATCAGACAAGCTTGGAAATGTAAATAACAGAAAATACACACCACTTCTATCCCCCAGAGTACATCAATGGCATGAATAAAGCCCTCTGTAAGCGCTTTTGGAAGTACAATGTTGGGAACTGATTTTCTGCACTGGCTGTCCTGCAATACAGCTGGGGACAAGCAGATTCCCTTCCAAAAGAGGAAAGAAAATTAGACTTTTAGAATGAAGCTATTAGATACAACTACATAATCAGAAGTGGAAAAATGAGGTAGCATAATCTCCCAAAGTATAAAATGTCCTAGTGACTCTGAAATGGGATATTATAATAATAGCACCCTTGCTGTTGTAGTAGTGTTTGGTAAGTGAACCTATTAAAAGCTTTTTACAGCTGCATAACTCTGTAGCAGGCTTTTCCTTAACTTTCTTTAAATGCTAATGGGAAAGACTCAAAACACAAATCCCTCATATTGCTATGTTCACCATTTTTTAAAAAATGCTTAGCTCAAAAAAATATCATTTATGCTAAACTGAAAATTATGTGAAACTAAAATTGCTTGTTGCCATTAACACAGTTCGTTTAAATCATCAGGTGGTCCAATTTTGATAGGAAATTCCTCAGTAAAGTACTGATGAGAAGGTCTGCTCAAAAATCAAGAGACCAGATCCTTAATGTTTTCCATGAGCTCAACTTGAAGGATGCAATTAGCTATGTGGCTGAGGTACTCACGAACACTTGTTGACATGTTATAGCATCATTTGGCTTTGTGGTTTTGTGGAGTTTTTTGGGTTTGTGGGGTGTTTTTTGTTTAGGTTTTTTTTTGGGGGGGTGATGTTATTTATAATATAAAGTTGATATATTGCAGCAGATGTCTAAAAAAAATCATTTTCATTTCTGCTCTGCTTTCTATTCCTTAATGTGTTATGAGTCTCAATATTGCCTGTTTCAATGGCTATCGTTCTCAGTATTATGCCTGATCCCCAAGAATGAGTATATTGTACTTATTATTGTAATTATGGCAATGTACTTTTCTGTTAGGTTTTACTGATTAACTTTGTTTCTATATTTATTGCATAAAAAAATTACCGTAATTCCAAAGGGATCAGGCAAACTACTGTCTGTCTAAATGTGTCAACAGCCTGGCTCCTACCAAACAGTGGTTCTGTGCTGTTGACAAATCTGAATTGAAGAAGCTTATTTCCACGAGGTGTGGATATATGACAAATGTAGTGGACTGCTATAATCCCCTTCTGCCAGATCACAGTAACACACACCAAAAAAAGAAACATTTTAATTTAATGAAATCATAACACCCACAGTTCAAAAATTAGGGTTAAAGTGAAGTACTACAGATATCAAGCACAATCACAAAATTGTGAAGTTAGAGAAACTTAAGACTTGTTACAGGAGACATTTTGAAAGTTACAGAACAGAAGAAAATTACTGGTCTTCTGCAGGAGTACTATTCCCAGACTGCAGCAATGTTAACAGGTTGTGTAAGAATTCCTAATCTTTCTCAGTGTGAAACTGACCACTTTAGTTCAAATCATCACAAATATGCAGTGTTCATACAGTGTAGAGGATAGCTTTAAACAGAGTATTTTAAACAATAATCTTTGAAGCGATCATCTACCTGTGCCCATAACCTCCAACTGAACTCATTATCACAGTCAGGTGAAACATCAGTTAATTTCTCTAATTAAAATAAACACTATCATTGTGACAGAATCTGCTACTAATACTAGTCTCTTCTTAAAAAACTTGAGCTACAGCCTGGCAGACTTCTTCTGTGAAACATCGAATTTCAAAAATCAAATTCAGAAAATAAGATTAAATTCAGAAATTATATTAGTGGGACAAATGGGAAATAGTTCACAAGATAAGTAAATACTTCCTTTTGAGATTTTGTAAATTGCCCCTTCAGTTTTCATACCATTTCAGCTCAAGAACTAATTTTCTTTCTCGTGGTGCTTTCTGGGTCACACCTTAGAGGGAGAAAGTTAGATAATGACTTTGATCTTGATGCGCATGAGGCTTATATTCTGATTCACCACTGTGTGTTCAGAGCCTACTTCTTAATGTCACTGACCTGATCCAACACATAATACTGTAACATGTATGTGGGCTATCACAGTAAAAGGAAATCCTTTTTTTATTTACTCTGTGAATGTCAACATGTAAAGGGAACACAATATAGTTAAAGTTGGAGAAATGTAGATAAACTCTTTCAATATTCTGCAAGGGAATCGTTTTGTCTTGGTGTATTCTTCATTACAGTTTAAAATGTAGAGACCTGCTATGTGATTTCTCTCTCCTGTTATGCAAAACCGTAGATGGGTTCAACATATGTAAGCACAATGTCACTCAACAGCTACCTTTCACCTAAACAAGGTATTATGCAAGCAGTAGGGGAAACTGAAAATGTAAATCTGAGCTTTTCCAGTAATTCAATTCTGACATGTTTCAGAACTGAAGGCAAATCTCATCTCTTCAGTATCTCATCTCCTCATGCCATAACCTCTTTCCACTGGTTTGATAGACTTCTACCTCCACTTAAACTTTGTTGCTTCCAGTCTTGTTGAGAATAGAAAACTTAGTATTGTATCTTTGAAAATGGTACTGTTAATGCAGAGATGTGTTGAGTCATAAAAATCTGCATAGATATCTCTACGTACTTAGTTTGCAATGTAGTACAAAGTAAAAGGTCCATCCCTGAAAGAGCCTGTGAAGAGTAAAGAGACTGCAAAAGTGCAAGGATATAATTTGTAAACAGATTGAAGCCTAAGAAATCATTCACATCCTCAGAATCAATTTAAAAGAGTGGAATAGTTTTTCTCTTTGCTTTGTTCATTGGTATAACATCACTTAATGTAAAGAAACCATACCACCAAAAAATGTATTCGTTGTATTTGTATTCGTTAACCAAACACAATTTCTCACCTCTTTCTTGTGCTATTTGCATACAGCAGCCTCAAATTATCTACATTTTCTCATACACATTTTGCCCTAAGTGTTTACAGCTTTCTTTCTGTGGCCAGGGAGAACGCAGAGGTTCCTTGGCATTTATACGCTCTCCAAGTACAGACAACATGGTGAATGTGGATTTCAACACCCCACGCCCAAGTACTGTGGAAAGCTCTGTCTCTTATTTACTGTAAGTAGTAAGTACTGATTGGGGTGGGAAGGTTGGGGGTGAGGGGGAGGTATGTTATAGATGAGGAAATGGAAACGGTGTTGTAAATTTCGAAAAATGTTTATTACAGATGCTTCATTCACTACTTTTTTGACTTTCAATTAATTTTTTCTCCCACATAAAATGGATATTCATGCAGTTATATCGTTGTATTTCACATAAAATTTTTTGCAGTAAAGCCTGGTAAGATGAGGCAGACATCCACATTAGAGTTGTTTCATGTGTCTTTTGTTCACCAAATGCTAAAAGCAAGCCTAGACATCATTTCTGTGTCTCCTACAGAAAAAGTCAGGAGAGAGGCAAGAAAAAACCCTTGCTCTTCCCTTAACTCTGTCATGATTCTGTCACCAAACAGACTACGTGTCATGTAAACTGAGAAATTAATGCTACACCCCCCCGAAAGATGAAAAAATATAATCTTGTCACATTTCCGTTCATTTAATCTTTTCACATTTCCCTTCATTTGCTCACTCATTTTCATTCAGCTGATTTTGACTTTTGCTTTGTTCTTCTTTTCCTTTTCATCCTCATTTCTCCCTCTCATTCCACATTTTCCTGGTTTTATTTCCTCTTCAGCAATTACTGATTTTTAAAACTGCTCTCTCTATATTGTATTCTTCTTCAGGAGAGAAAAAACTGGACCAGTGTGCCTTGACATGCAAGCTTTAGAGCAGAGGAGAAAAAGTATCCGGGACACAGAAGACACCGTTGCTCATCACACTCTACAACAGTACCTGTATAAACCTAGGCAGGAGGTGAGAGCAGATTGGACTGTTTTCCAGTCTAAAACTAGGAGACATTAGGAATCAAAACTTGAGAATGAAACTCAAAAGGAAAGAACCCATCTGTAAAATCTGCACCTTTGAGGAAGATAGGGTTTTTGTCTATATTCTTTCTCATTTATGAACATGCCTCTTGAACAGAACTGTATCCTTGATTTCACTGAGGCCAGTGGAATGCAGAACTGGATCCAACACAGGTTCTGAAGCAGGATTAAATGGAGAGTATCAATTGAAGTGATTCAGACACTTATAGGGAGAGGCTTACTTTGAATGACAGTTGCTGTTGCATATTTAAAATTCTTGGATTTATACCTTTTTCATGGTAAAGAAAGAAAAATAGGAGTTTCATTAATGCTTTCAGACTAGTCTTTGGTTCATTCTTTTTATGGAGTTGTTTATATTTACATGACACTGATTAAATGCATTGATTCAGGGCTTCCAATTGTATCTCTAAATAAATTAATTGTCTTCCCTTCCTGGCCACAGCATAAACACCTGTACAGTCGGCATGAGATCATGCACAGTGAAGATGAGAAACAAGACAAGGAGATTTTCCATAGGACAATGAGGAAGCGCTTAGAATCTTTCAAGAGTACCAAACTAGGAATAAACCATCCCAAGAAGCTCAATAAAATTCACAAGCGAGACCGAGGACAAAAAAGGGTAAAATACCTTCATAAGGACCCAGATGTAGGCATGGAATAGGAAGGGAGCACTCTGAATGGTCTTGTGTCCTGCATCTGTCCTATATAACTTCATGAACTTAAAGGGCCTAAGCAAGAAGAGATTAAACTACAAGATAGATAACTCAAGGAGCATGTTCTCACATGCTGCTCTTCTCTGTGCTTTACAACACTTCTGGGTGAGAGATTTTGGATCACTTGAGAAACAACAGACCTTGAGCCAAAATACAACACTGTGGGGTGATGTTGCAGGGTAGCAACATCTAGTACAATGCTATAGTAGCACTATAGTATTGTGTATTCCACAAAATTTGCATGAAACTAGGAGGTAACATACAGCATACAAACAGTCAAAGGTCCTTTGTTTTCCTGTAGTGAGTACAAGTGTTGGGGAGAAACTAATGATATCCTTATTGAATCTCAAGCAAATATTACAACACATTTCAGCATTATGATGCTGAACTCATAATTTCAAAGAATTCCACATCTACATACCATTGCTACCTGATGATTGTAGCATTTTTAGTAACTTTTTTTGTTTTCTTTCAGCGAAACAGCAATGTCATACCAAATGGAAAAATACCTTCAGAAAATCCCATACAAGATTTTACATTGAAGGAAAAAGGTAAAAAGACTCTTAGACTGGTTTCATTAACTGCATTTTACCAGCTACCTTGCCAATGAAATATAACTGAAAATTTTTATTATATGCAACAATGAAGCTGGCATTAAAAAGACTTCTAACCATAACTCAGACCTAAGACTGGGGATCTGCCCCATGCTTAAATGCAGTGTCTTGACAATATAGAAGTTGTTTTTCTAGGTAGCTTGATGACAAATCAAGTTTTAGTTGGCCTTTTTACTCATATTAAAAATATCACATTTCAATTTTGAAAACAAAAATATTGCAGTAATTATAAAATAATATGTATCACTTAAAACTGAAATGTGGTTTAAAAGCCACTGAACTCTTACTGTGTTCTTTCTTCGGTTTCTGTATGCAACACCTTTATCTCAAAGAAAATTGGAAGTAGAGAGGGATTCATCTTTTCTTAATGCACTAAGCAAAGACATTTTCTTTATTACGTACTTTGAATCATTTACTGAGCACTATTTTTCTTTGACTGACAGAGGCAATACAGGCTGGCTGAGTAAGTAGAACCTTTTTGCATAGGAAGAGCTTTCCGAATACTTATAAGTAGGTCACTCAACGCTGTCTTGTTAAAGAACACTGTACATCGGTGTCACCCCCTACTTAAAAAAGAAAGCTTCATTGAAAGACAGTCTTAACAAGTAGTTTCGTAGCTGTTGTAAAACTGATTCTTACTTCTACTGCAGTAGAAGTAGTACTGATCTCACCAGGTTTGAAATCAGTCAGGATACTAATGCTGGCCTCTTTCAAATGATGAAAATGCACTGACTGGTCATTGTAACAGAATGACATTTGTCAGCGTCATTTAAGCAGAAGCATTTAAGACACAAAGCACAGTAGCAGTGGTGCCACACTATAGATTGATTTGTTTCAGTCCCAGGAAAGCAGACAATTTTGTAGGCCAGAAGCTTAACCAGTATGTGAAATCTCTCTATCGTAGCACCAGATAATAACACAAGCCGGAAACCCGTGTTGAGTTTCATGGTATAATTGGTATCTATGTTGCAAACTCTCTATATATTCACATTCCCATTTAAGGGCTATGACTGTTGATTAATCTTTACCTTTATCTAGATCCTTGTTAAGATAAATCTTTGATAACGATGCCAGCAACAAAACAGCATGAAGTAGCATTTTCTATGATAACTGATACAGATCTCTAATCAAACTGGACTTTATTCTTTTTCCAGATTTGGAGTTTTCTGAATCAGAAGAAAATGATTATGAAACTTTGCATCTAGGCAAAGGAGTTGACTTCCTGGCTAATGTGACAAAGCAAAATTTCACAGATGCTCCTACTGGTAAAAATATTAATTACCTACAAAGTTTGTTTCGATCTGTTCTATTAGAAAATATATTTGCTTAATATTAATGTTAACAGATAACAAGTTTTGGATATTCAGAGGTATGGAGTGCATCAAATTTGCAAATGTTATTTTAGAGTTGTCCTACCTCATTAGACCAGTCAATACTAGTCTTTTGGAATTGTTTTCTACTTGCACTTTGCTGTGATAAACTTCATGCTTTTTCTTTCAGGCCAGATTCCTCCTCTTAAATTCACAGCTCCCTCACTTCCTTACAGGCTCATAGAAGTCACTGGAAAGCGCAGATTTGCAGTATTCCTGGAGCATTCATTGGACTTGATTTCCGGCCCTGAAAAGCTCCAAAATATCAGATAGTGTATTATTATATATAACAGAAATTATATGATACAATTTATAAAGTTTTAAGATTTGTTATTTCTCTTTAGCACTTTTGAGTTTGAATTTTCAGCATGCCACTATATACTTCATTTGTAACATGGTGCATATGATGAAGAAAAATACTTGTGTCTGTACTTTTTTGGTAGATATAGCCTTTTCACTGTTCCATGACAAATTCTATGTTTGAAAATGTATAAAGACATCCAGAAATCAACCCAGAATTAAGTGGGTGACAAGATGCAGACCTAGACTAATTTTTAAAATTTCTTTTTCTGTTCAAACACTACAAACTTAATATCTATATTACAAGGCCCCTGTAACTTACTTGTGACTGTTATGTGGCCTGCTTGAGTCCTTTATGGAGTTGTGCAGTTTATGCTTTTGCATTTTTTTTTAATCCCATCTTTTGTTTCTTTTTTTATGGCTTTGATATGAATTTTCTGCAGATATTTCTTATTGTGCTTTATTTTGCTTAAAATTTGCAGACTGATTTCTTCTTTTATTGATATTGTTTTTTGTCTCCAGATATCCCAAACATAACTGCATATTGGATATAATATCCAGATTTTCCCTTTAATAGAAATCCAAAATTACTAGTAATAACCAAGGTAGAAAGAGCAACCTATGTGTGTATAATGGTCTGTCACACCTATACTGGCATGTATCGGCCTTTCTTTTTCCCCCTTTACAGCTATTCTTTTACAAAGCATCTTGTTTTGTATTACCAAGAAATCATTATAATTAACTGTATTTGTCACTCATGAACTTTTTTTTAGGAATTGATAACCCAGTATTTTCAGCTGATGATGACCAAAGCATCTACATGAAGTTCTCACCATGGCTATCTAGTGAAGACACGGTGGTACCATCACAAAGGGCCCGAGTGCAGATCCCATATTCTCCAAACAACTTCAGACGGCTCGCACCATTCCGGCTCAGTAATAAATCAATAGATTCCTTCCTGCAAGCGGATGGACCAGAGGACCGACCCAGATCTTTTCTCCCAGAATCAACACATATGTAATATTGTAAAAGATATTATCACTTTTGCTTTTAATCAGCCTTCTTATCAAACCTAATTACTGACAAGTAAACTTATTTTTCTGAATTTTCTTCTCACACAGCACTTCTTTCCTTTCTGATTTCTTCAGACAGCTAAATATCTTCTATTTTCCTCCAGCCTGAATAACAAAACATCTTTCTATTTTCTTTCTGCAGAAGATCTGTCAGACTATTTGGGGTCCAATGCCTTGCTGTTTTTATAAGGGTCCTGCTCTTTGTTTTGGCTTAAATGCCAAGAAAATAGCATTCCAAATACCAGAATATTGTGCAATCATTTTCAAGAGGTTTCAGGTTTCTGGATTAGTGAGTTCTAGATGATAAAATTTGTACCTGGATTCCCTCACAGGAATCAGGTACACTTTAAACAGTGATCAGTCTTTTTGAGTAGCACTATCACTACTGTCTGCAAATGTAAGCAAAGTAGTCTGAAGCCGCAGAGAGGCAATACAGTTGCTGATACCAAAGGATATGGATTGCCCGTAAGAGGTCAGATGAGTCATTTAACCATTGGACTCTATTGCATTTGGTTGTACAATAGGAGCAGCAGGGCTAGACCAGCAATGGGCTAGGCTAAGTTTCACATTCTTAGCATTATTAGAATATGATTTTTGACTCTATTGCTAAGAAGCCTTGAGGCAGTTCTGAACATTTGTCCTGGTTATTTAGCCAGTGCTCAGGAAGGGAAAATCATCCCACTGCTACAAAACAGGTATTTAATGACAGTGCTGATGTCATCATTAAATTGCGTAAAAAAGAGTTTAAAAATTAAGCATGTTTACTAGAATGCATCAGAGTTCCCTTGCACAGGTAGAGATAATTACACAACAGCCATACTGTAGGGAGGCAGAGTTCCATTTTTGGTTAGAGCTTCATCTTTGAACTGTAGGTTTATCTTAATCCATACCCTACTTTGAAACCAGAAGAATGGTTAGCTTTCTGATACAGTAAATAACTCATTGCTTCTAATATATTACAGGCATAAAATGAAATTGACTCTGAGTTTAAATGAATATCCTGGTTGCCCTTGAATTCTTGCTCTATGGCAATTTTTCACACCATAAAAAGCAGCCTCCACTTCTGTAATCAACACAGTCAGTGCTGTAAATTAGGTGGGTCAGGTCACAGTTCAAACATCATAATTGAATAGAACATAGGGCACTGAGGGGATTATGCAGTGAAATGCAACAGTCAGTTTCATCATCAATTTGCTTTTGTGGAATCCATGACCACAAAAGTGTAATGCTTTATGCATCAACAAATAAAGGAATGTGGTAAGTTGAAACTACTTCTGTAGTTAATTGATGAAAGTTTGTTCAGACAAAGACCTCAGGATTAAGAGTGAATGCTGGTAATTTTTATTTGACAAGAGCTTCATAACCTTTTGAAAAGAAATAGAAAAAGAAGTTACATTTTTCTTCTGTTCTGGCTTCTGTCCCTGCAAGAAGATGTGCTAGTTCAAGTGTAATTACAAAAAGCATGTTACTTTCTTTACTGGAAGAACTTGTAAGTCTGTGGTTGCTTCTACTACTCAGCTCCTTATTAAGGCATCTTTGCTTATTTTTTAAATGATGTTTTAAAATGAACACTGGATTAATTAAAGAACTATGAATTAAATTCCAACATCCTGATCAACAACTTGAACAATGACCAGCATTCCAAAAGGAAAACTTGCTGACACTTATCCACATTGAAATTCTCTTCACTCTTTTTCCCTACTGAGAACATTGTCTTAAAATATTGTTATATGACTTGCTGAACATTTTCTTGCTAACTTTTGTTCTTTTCCTCTATTCTAGCGCCTTATTTATAACTGACTTTATTATTAGGAACCAATATATATAAGGTCTTGTGCAGGTATCTTTGATATATCAAAATCACTGGGTTTTGACTGCTTTGTTTCCTAAGAAGTATTTTGGGAAGTTAGATTTCCCAAGCTAATAAGCTTAGACCTTGAATACTCTCTGAAACAGTCCTCTGAATTATCTGCTTAATAAAATTCTCCTAACAGGAGAGTGATACTGCAATTTCAATTAAAATGTTTTGAAAAACAATACAAGCTGGAAGCGAAGGGTGGAAATCTGAAGTTTCTCTACAGAAAAATGTATCATAGGTTCTGCTCAGTAAGGAACTGACTCCCTGGTGGTACACTCGGCTATTTGATTGAAAGAGCACCATTTTTAATTTTTTTTTTTTTCAAAAAGTTTCTGAAATATTTCCTTGCTGAGCATTAGGAGTAAATGTTTCAAGATATACACCCTAATGACCAGGTGATGGCTCGATGCCCTAAATGTCTGAAACAGGCAGTTGTTCATCACAAACATTGAAGTTTCACCTGATACTTAGCAAGGATAAGAAGTTTAATAAACTCACTTCAAGTCGTCAAAGGTAGAAATTGAGACAGGGTATAGTTCCCCAGGGAAAAAAAAAAAATAAAAGGAAAAAAGAAAATAAAATTAAACCACTCACTTTCATAAAACTTTCATAAAAATAGCAAAAAGCAAAGCAAAACTAGTCAGCATCCTAGAAATAGAAAGTGTGTATTACAAATGTTTCTATTTAATTGTGTTCTCTAGGTGATATTAACCATGATGTTGAAATGACAGAATACTCCTCTTCAGATGATCAACTAAACCAAACTGAAGGTGTTTCAGTGAATCCCCTACACTTCTTCCCGTCATGTCTTGAGATGCCTTGGACACAGAACTATTCTTCACTGGAAAACAGAGGGAATGTATCTCTTTCTACTGTCTCTGAGTATATAGCTTCTTGTGACCCAAATGTACCTGATCTCTTCTGGGAATCAGGTACAGATACAAACAACAAAGAGACAGTAAACTCAGGTTATTGTTCTGAAGTTAACTACAAATCACAGAATTCACAAGAAGATAATTCCTTACTTATGTTTGAAGGGCTGGAAGACTCTTATATGAAGGAGCCCCAAGAGAAGAAATTGTTGCTTGACACACAAGGAAACTACAGATCTGCTGCCAGACGTGTACAAAGCCGACGTTCTTTTCACAGGCCAAAACCTCTGCAACACCCTAAGCTTCAGAAGCTAGCATCTCTTCCAGCATCTTGCCACGTCCCTCCACATTCTTTGGAACAAGAAGAAACACAGTTGTGAGCCAGCTTTCCCGTTCAAAGAAGATGAGAGAGAATAATTTAAACAAGGGGCTTCTGTAAAAATAGAAAGCAACCTATTGGTTCATGAGGTCTGCTCTAGAACTGTTTCAGATGGAAAGGGAGTCCTATGATGTCAGAAACACTGGAGCTTTTCTGCTGCACTTATATTTCTAAGTTCTCATTCATAATGAAAGGAAACATGCCTCCTTGTTATTTTGTTCATGTAGACTGTTACAAAAGATCAATATTATTTTTGGAAGGCTAAATCAAGAATCTTTTCAAATGGTAAATCCTTGGGTTTTTACATGGAAATGGTTTCTTACGTCATTATGCCATAAATACATTTAAAGAAATAGGCTGCATTTGATGCTTCAGTAATGGAATTAAATATTTATGATGTATGAAATCAATGTAGGAGAAGCCAATGGTTAGCCTCCTGCCTGCTTTTAAATGATATTTTAAAGTCTACTGGGATTGAAATGGATCAGTGCCTTTTATAAGTGCAAGCTAAAGAAAAATATTTTCGTGCTCTTGAACATTTGTGTCACTGAGTAATTGTGGGATAGTGACTCTGGTGGAAAATTTTCCAGGGAAAGGAAGGTCCTGGCATCTTGAAATTTAATCAAGGGCTCCCGGAAGGCTATTTCCTTCCTTCACCTTCATTTCCTTTACTCAGTAGCACTAGAATGAAAGAACGTCCAGAATTAGCTCAGAATTTTAGTTTGTGTGGTCACAGGCAACACATTTCATATTCTTAATTACGCTGCTGTGTTTTAAATAGCCTCACTCAGACAGAAGTGTAAATATTTGTCATTTTTACTGCTGCTTTGGAAGACACCTTCCAAATACTCTTTTGGATTTTATTGTTAATTTATGTATCATTTTCAATAGCTGATCAGGAGGATGGTCTCTCAGATCCTATCCTGTGTTTTGCCACATGGTTTAAGTGCCACAATGACTCAGGATGTTGATGGTACGGAGGTAGTTTGGCTACTGTGTATATATATATCTGTTTGTGTTAGGAAATTATTTTTTGTCCCAAATTTTCTGTCAAATGATATTAATTAAAATTGCACTAGACATCTATTGTGTATGGATTTGGTCTGCATCCCCTTGAAGACAGCGGAGACACCAGTGAAAGCCAACTCAGATGAAGACTAAATAAAAGTGAAAACTGAGACATCTTGTGGATGTATAATACTACATGACCGTGTATACTCCGTGAGCATATCTGTATTTTGCCTTGGATGATTTCAGTCCTGAATTTTTTTGCTTGAAGTCTTCTGCGGTATTAAGTTGCAAAGATTCGGTGACATGAATAGAAGATGAGTGCTTAGCTGCTTCTGTGATCCTAATGTGCACCTTATTTCTATTTGACATCAGTGTAAATCACTGGTAAATGAACTGAGTCACCTTCAGGGAAGTTGCTTAAGACAGAGGATTTATTTGGTAAATTTTACTTTATCATAGGAATTAGTGGTTGTTTCACTCTACCTACCCAGATTTTGAACAGGTTTTAAGTGATTCTGTGTCAGATGTCAAATTTAAGATTTACCCAGACACCCAAAAAGAGTGAAGCAATGTGTGAAAATTCATGCCCACATCTTTTCCTATCTTTGTCCTCTTTGCTAAAACTGCCTGTTAGGCTAGTGCAAATTGCAGATATGTGATGGAAAATCCTATGTACAAATCTAAATAGATACATAACATATGCCTTTAGAGACAAGATTCAGAGTCCTGGTTCTTTTGATACCAACACACAAGCAGCTGCCTGTTTGCAGGCAAATCAGTGCCAGATCAGTGTTCCTAATTTGAAAGCTTCATTGCACAGTTCTAGTCTTGTTAATGAGGGTCATAAGACATGAGGCTGTCACCAGTAGGGACGCTAATTTTGTAAATAAATAATGTAAATACAGTTTTTGTGAACTGAGTACATATGAACATACTATTTTGGTGAAGTAGACAATATTAATGCTGTTCCAGATATTATAATTAGAACAAGTATTTCAGTCATTGGCATAGATATGTAACAGGACCATGACTGATTCCACTTACTAGCACAGGTGTAGTGCAATGTGCCAAAATCTAGCCTCCAGTCTCATAGCAAAATGCTGAAGCATCAACACCAAAGCTGGCAAGATGCCCATCAGGTATAGGCTTTGCAATAAAAGTTTAATCTCTTATTGCTGCTGTACAGAGGTCATTGCTGTGTTGCAGTCAGAAGAAGAACCACACTGCGGACTGTGTTTTCTGCATGATTCTTGAAGCATTCCTAATCTATTTGTGTACAAGGCTACCTCAAGAAAACATTTGCAAGTCATCATTATCAGATAGGAATTTTCACCAGACAAGTGTTGCACACACACACAAGAGTAAGCAATTCTGAAAATCACAGGATATAAGGTTTTAATGTTCTTGTATTTTTTTTATGCTGAACAAAAGAGGATCAATTGACAGGACAGTGTTTACAAATACAGCAGTGTCTGTGAAAAGTCAGCAGGATTCTGTATGCTTTTGAGAGGGCTTTGGGCTGTAGGAGTTTTACAAAACAGAGAAACATGCCATTTTTAGCAGCAGAGGAAATGGAAAGACACTATATACAAAGGGCTTAACTCTCCATTTACTTTCAAAGGCCTTAGAAATTGTATGTTATGTCACCATAGTTGAACAGATGAAGAATAAAATGGGCAATTCTGATAGCAAAGAGACCTCTCCCTGGAATAGCTTGCATCATTTCTGAGGCTTGTACGCTTCTGGAAGATGATTCTAGTGTAATTGTCTCTACAGCAAGGTTTTGTTTGGCATAGATTCTCAAATTGAAATGTGATGAAAAAAAAAGCCTCATGTCCCCATTTTCTATATTGAGAACATACTCTTAGCTTGAATACAGTGGATTATAATTCCTTTTTTTCCCCGAGGCAATTGTTCCCAGTGTCTATCAAGTATATACGAAAAGCAGGTTATAAGAGTTCATCATGTGTCTGACCTTTTTTTTTCTATACTCTTTCTATATACTTTCACATACCAGTACGTGTCCTGTGGGTGCAAGTGTTTGGTTGCTTCTTCCCACTTCAACCAGTCAAGCACCACCCATTTCCATCACCGCAACACAAATTTAGATCTGCTGAGGATCTGGCTGTATGTGTCAGCTTCCTTTTTACCATGTGAATTAGACCAGAATGATCAGTTGGGAAATCAGTTCACCTCTGGTGAGGCCAGTTTAGTTCTTCCCTCCCTGGCCAAAAACTCTCTCTCTAAATATTTTTGTGACATGCTCTGTCAAAGAAAGGCAAGTTGGGAATTCCACAGTGGCTATTTATTGAACAAGTAACTATGGTCTACCTTCTTGTAAAACGATGAGACACAGAAATATTTTATATCTCTTCTATACATTTAACTCCATGGATAAGATTTGTTTTGACAATGTTTATTATGCTGCACTATGACCTAGCAATGTTAAAAGAAAGAAGTGTTACCTGCATTCAGATGAATTCTGAACTGTCTGAGCTGTGAAGCCAGTTACTGAAATATATGATATTATGTTTTATAAATATACGGTCTAGCCAGAGATTTATGTAACAAATGTTGCAAAATAATCACGTGCCTTAAATTGTTACTCTTTGGAGTGCTGTTGTTTGCAGATTTTTGTGTGTACTTTCCAAAAGGTGTCAACTTATTGCATACATTTTTTAATAAGTCAATTTGTTCTGCTAATGTGTCTTTATAGAAATGTTTTAATAGTATACCATACTGAGAAGTTTGGCAATAAATTGTATCACTTTGGTGGAATCACACTGCTCTGGCAAGTGATTTAGAGAATCATTTATTTAGTACATTTAGAGAAGACTCTCCATACAAGACTTCTGAGAAGTTTGTATTTCTGCTCCCAAATCAAAGTTAAAAAAAAATAATAGTGTACTGCTGATAACTCATGTCATTTATAAAACACAAATCATTAAAAGCAGCAACAGAAGTTGTAGAAGATCTCCTGAGTCTCTCTCTGAAAACTATAGTTCTATCCCCACTGCAGTCAGCGACAGAATTCCTATTGACTTTATAAGCTAATAGTTCCATCCTTAAAACAGAAGGGTTCATATTTCGTCAAAATATATAAAAAAAGGTTTATTGACATTATAACAGCACTATAATTTAAACTTTACATATATGATGATATATAGCATGTAATTATAATACTCTTTTGATGCAAAAAAATCAAGAGATGATAAAATCTTAGAATGATTAGGGCTGGAAAGGACCTCAAGATCATCCAGTTCCAACCCCCCTGTCATGGGCAGGAACACCTCCCACTAGACCAGGTTGTTCAAAGCCCCGTCCAACCTGGCCTTGAACACTTCCAGGGACAGAGCAGCCACAACTTCCTTAGGCAGTCTGTTCCAGTGCCTCACCACTCTCACAGTAAAGAATCTATTCCTTATATCTAACCTAAATCTCCCCTGCTTGAATTTGAACCCATTATCCATAACCCTTGTCCTGTTGCTACAGTCCCTAATGAAGAGTCCCTCTCTGGCAACTCTGTAGCCCCCCTTCAGGTACTGGAAGCTGCCTCTTCTCCAGGCTGAACAGCCCCAATTTTTTCAGCCTGTCTTTGTATCGATTTTGCTTTACTGTGCCATGTTTTTTGAAGATATGGTAGTCACTAATGCCAGACAGCTTGATTTCCTACACAGAAACCAAAGAAACCTAATCCAAGCTGGTTTGTACTGGATGAATCAATTTTCCCTGAAAGCTCTGTGATCCCAGTGAAAACTAACATTTCCCCTGACATCCTCCTGCTGTCATCCTGTTCCATACCTCATATTGCTTTCTACAGTAGATAGGAGGCACGGGGTGAAAAAATAACTTCTAAATTTATTTCTAGAGTAATGGAGTTAAATATTTATTGGAGTTAAGCAAACATTATTTTCTCAGTATGTGTTTGAAAAGATTAAAATATACACATATGACTGAACCACATGCTAGCAAATAAGGTACTGCAATGGCAAAATTAGATAGAACTGGTTTTGTGGTATGTCCATGCAATGACTAATTAGCTAATAGATCATTAAATCAATCAGGGGGAAGTGTCATCCCTTGCCACTTTTGTTGATACACAAAACATACAAAACCCATGATTTTTCCAGTGGAAAAATTAAACACTGAAATGAGCATTGAAAGCTATTGGTAAGGATTCTGATAGGTCAGATTTAATGCTTCTTAGTTTAGTGAGCTAAGAGGTTCATCACACTGAAACAGACCTCAGCCTTTCACAAATGATGTGCAAACACAACTGGCACACAGAAGATGAGAGAATTCAGGGCTGTCCATTACTTAAAAACACAAACAAATACAAAGTAGTGGTCAGCACAGTAGACCCATACAATGTAAAGAGTGAACAATCCAAGAAGTTTTACGTAATACTCCATATGGGCTTTAATATTTTAATCTTTAAAAACAGTGAGATTATAACTATATTTCAAATTCCAACTGTGTTTTCAATCTTCTGAAACAGTGTTGGTGGACTGAACACACCACAAAAAGCCTTTATATTCTTTCCCCTTCACATCTGCTTCAGGCTTTCCTCATATGCTCAGGGGCATCCCAGAGCTTTGTACCTCTGCGCTTTGTACCTCATGGATCTGGAGGTAGAGAAAGGCTCAGTGCTAGTTATTAGCAATTGCAGCAAAACCAAGATGTATGACTATAGAGTTTACAACATTCTAACTCACTCTGAAATCCTAACCACACCTGAGGTTCAAGTTTCCTTACCTATATCATACCCCACTATGCTCAACAGTTATGGAAGAGCAGGCTTTCACTGAATTTCATTTGATACTATTATGGATCTGAGTGACCATCTCTGCCTCACAAAAAAAGTTCTTTCTGATTGGTTAGCTAGGTGATGTGCCACACAGGACCTGTACTTCCATCCACTACAGATGAGCTGGATGGCATGCAATGCCTTTGTCAAGAACAGTCCGGAACACGTAACTATCCAACATTGTTCTTGTTAGAGCTACTGCATTCTGCTATTTGCAAAACCTGATCCTTCTCATTTGTGTGCAGTTAACATCTAATTACTTGCTGTTCTGAAACATTGCCGCATCCATCTTGAATCCTGAAAGTGGCAGTATTACACCCAACATGCAATTCAAAGAAAACAAATTTGACTCTATTATTTGCGTAACTGGGCTGTGAACTGTGGTGCTGTGGATGAGTGAACATTTTGCTGATACTGTGTAAGACAGACAGTCAAAGAAACATTGAAGAAGTTCAGTTGGAAGGGACTTCTGGAGGTCATCTAATCCAGTCTCCGAGGAGCTAGCTGAGATCTAACTAACTTGGAGCTAACTGACCAAAGTCAAATCAGGCTAAAATCTGGATAGCGGAATGGCAGGATTCACTTCTTTTCATACACACACTTTCAACTGTCAAGGCTATTTTCTCAACTCACCAGAAGAAAACCTGCCTTCTGGCAGAAGGCCATCAGGGTATCCCCAAGAAAACATTCCAAGCACCTGTCATCCCTGGTGTCTAGAGGTTCATACACGAGCCAAGAGTACAGACTGCAGAGGACATGGTACGGTATGCTCAGGAAAGAGTGGGGTTAGAATCACTTCACCTGCTATATAAAGACTTCTGCATATACTAATCCTCATAATGGGTGTTTATAAGAGCTGTTTATTATGCTGATGTGTGTGGTGCCCTTTTCCTTATGAGCGTTGACTCATTTTGCTATATGAAAGACACTACTCCTCTATTCCCCAGAGGTGATTACTACAAGTATGATCCTGATAATAGGATTAAAGATAGGCAGTCTTAATTTTCTTTAGCTTTTTAAGCAGCACTGCAGGATGCTGTATTGGTAGTGCTGATCGTGTAACCGCTCTGCAACAATCTTGTATGTGGCCAAGATTCTGAATATGATAGTGAACTCTGCTTTCCAGTAGTCTTCACCACATAAAAACAGCTACCTTTTAAACTTGGCACTTCCTCTGGAGCCTTCTTCGTTCTTAAAACATAGAAAGAACCCAATGACATATGTGCCCACTTTTTTTCTAGTCATCTTCCCGTGAGAGACTCCTATTTGGGGGAGAATGGACTGAGAGTAGCCCTGAGAAGAAGGTCTTGGGAGTGTTAGTTGACAAGAAGCTCACCATGACCCGGCAGTGTGTGCTTGCAGCCCAGAAACCAACCTGGGATTTTAGCCTGTATTTTTCTCTTCTGACAAAATTTTAGTAGATGTTAAAACCTCTTGTGCTGGACTTGCAATACGTGTGCTTTTGCTTCTTTCTGACTTCTGTAAGACACCAAAAAGAATAATTGCCTTGAAAGACTTCTAAGTGGTACTAATGCTTTTTGATGTTTAGGTGTAAATAAAGCTTTTCCTGTACTCGTACATTGTGATACTACAAGCAGAAGAGAACTAGAAATGAAGAAAAGCTCTCAGTTTTGAGTGTTTGTGCGATTTTTCTTCCTCCTGTATCCTTGTCCCCCTTATTATCCCTTTATTTTTTTCCTGACACAAATCACATTAGGAAACAGCACTCTTGAGGCTTCCCTCCCTCTTCCCCCCTCCAAGATTTAGATTAACCTAAATGATTTTAAGAAGCCTATGGAAGGAGTGGAGATAGGGCTGTGTGCCATTTCAAAATACCCAAATATGGGAGGTTCACTTAATTTATTAACCTCCAAAGACAAAAATTGCTTGTATGGAGGGTGCTGGTTTATTCTGCAGTTCCTTTCTATGTTTGTATGTTGTTTCTATCTAGTCCCAAGCCCTGCTTTGAATAACCAAACTAGAATGGTTGATGGACTATACAAAAAAAAAGACAATACTGATTATGTTGGCCTTATGCCAACCAATTCAACTTGACTATAATCAGATCAATTGGTATTTTTGCAGTATGTTACTGTTTCATGTTATTTTTAGGATAAAACCCAAACTTTTAGGGGGCAGCAGATACATCTTGTTTATTTATTTCTGTGCGTCATCTCTATGATGTTGGAATATTTTGACTCTTTCTTGTTTCCAAACAAATTAAGTATGCAGACTTCAAATATGTGTGAATTGTTTAAAAATTTTATTTCCCTTTGCTTTCCTGTCTTGCTATCAGATTTTCAGCTTTTCTGCAGTGGTCCTGAGGAGCACTGTATGATGCCATATAGATTACAGGTTGAGGAACACTGGCCTAGACTGAAGTGATGGTACATAAAAACAAGTCTTTCTGAGTACCATCCTTCTCCTAAATTGCAGGGAAAAAAAAATCTTAAGCTCTTAGGCAACTCACATTCAGACCATTTGATCCAAAACTGCATGTTTAAAAATGCAAACTCATATTTCAGGGTCTGTCTGTAATTTTTATCTTCTGTTGAGAGACATTCAAGAATCTTAGCATTTTTTCCAGCAAGATAGAATTAAATGGATAACTCCTGTGGGTTTTTTTCTTCCTTTCTTCTTAATCTCAGTTGGGATTTGCGATCATTAAGAAGCCTGAGGTACTGGAAAAGAGATTTGTAGTATGCTTGGCTCCTGCTGGAGCCTACACTAGTCTCAGTGGGACCAAAACTTGCAGTCTGTCACCTGCATGCAGTGAAACACTGTGCCATGACACAATATGGCATGATGCTGTTCTCAGTCTATGCTGCGTTATCTGCTCTGTTTCTTAGCAGTTTCAAACAAGATTTGTGGGTGGACATCCAACACCATGGACTCAGACTGCTGGACGTGCTCGAAAAACCTTTGTATCACCTACTGTATGTTTTGGAAAACTCCATGGTTTTGTTTTTTGAGGACTAATTAAAAAAAATAAAATTGTCATCTTAATGAAATACTTACCTCCACAATACGTCCTTCGGAATGGGCCCACAGCTTCAGAAACTGGTTTACAGTCCCTCCACATTGAAGGTGTATTTCAAGACCCATCTCTCTCCCTTCAATGTAAAGAGCATTAGGAGATACAAGTTTATATTAGGAGATACAAGTTTATATTAGGAGGTAAAACCTTGTGTCAAGCAAACTAGTAAACTATCTTGATAAAGTATAATGTCAATTGGGTTTACTTAAGATTAATTTTTCAGCAGGATGAAGCAATGAAGTCCTTGCAAATAGTTGTTAAAATCATGTGTATCTCAAATGAGAAGGAAAATAATAGATATGTTAATACAGAACGAGAAGCTTTGAGCAACCTGGTCTAGTGGAATGTGTCCCTGCCTGTGGCAGGGGGGTTGAAACTGGATGAGCTTTAAGGTCCCTTCCAACCCAAACTATTCTATGATTCTATAATAAATGGTATCAGGAAAGTTGTGTGCAACTGTTCAAAGTGTGCATTGTTTATCATGCAGAACAAAGCCACATCCAGGTGTTTCCTTTGAAAGCAGAATCTGGTTGAAGTGAACTTTTTTAACTTGACATCTCATTGGACTACTTGTTTGCTGACGGTGTAACATAACGGCAACTGTCTCTTTCATTCTCTTTTTGAGTGGAAATACAGCTTTTTTTCGGAAATTGGTGGCAAGAGCTGGTACCCATAAAAACAAACAGTGCTTTTGAACAAACCTCAAGACATGGATGATAATCTGAAAGTTTTAAAGTTGTTGTTTTTTTCTTGCAAAAGTTTTCAGCATTTGTTTTTGGACTTGCCAGCAGCTCTGAACCTGGGAAACTATTGAGTTTGCACAACTCATCTGCTGATTTTGTCTCTGATCACTGAAATATGAAATTAACTAAGTTTTTGTGACTAAACGGGTTCAAGGGAATCATCCAGTACAGCAGATTGTTCAACATCTCTCCCACTGCCTAGATCAGAATACACAGTTCATTCTGCAGGTTCCCAAACAAAAAAACAGAGGTGAGAAAACTCTGCAATCACGAAAAAGCTGTGTTGTGTGTTGTCACTGCAGGCTGAAGTATTTATTGCCTTACACTGAGATACTGACCTTAGAACTGCAGAGCCGCAGGCAGTTTTCATTTTCTTCTTTCTTTTGCAAAAAAAACAGGCTAACTTTGTGTCCTTGTGTTCAGATATTAAAAAAAAAGCCTTCTCCTGGTGGTGGAATGTAACTTCTTTTACAGAATTTCTTCTCACCCTTATTCAAATATTTGTAAACTTATTTTGACTTACAAACATCTTTACTGTCATCAAAGCTTGCTTGGAGTAGCCGGTGTTATCTACGACTATGTTACTTGTAGCTGGCACCCTCTAGCGTTCGTATGTGTTGCAACAGGACCATTACGATTGATACTTTTTTTTTTTTTTTTTGGTTTTTGGAAGAAAGAGAATGTTCATTCCTTATCTGACATGGAATTTTCCTGGGTTTGTGCCATTCCATAAGCATAGGTTATATTTTCATATTCTAATGCATAAGTTAGCTCTAAAAGAACAAATAAGAGTTACTGAATATGTAACTATATATTAGATGAAGAGGTAAATAAGATCTTTCAGATATCCATCAAATTCTCAGTATAAAAATCTTGATTTTACATTTTGTATTTTAGTAACATACTTATTTTTGAAACTCTATACTGGGTTTCTAAAGAGGCTTGCGAATCTTGGTGATTGCAAATATTCAGTGTAGCTTTTCATATCACAGAGTGAATGACATACATAGAAAAAACCAGACAGGATATACCCAAAGAAAAACCACTGCATATTTTGTTGATAAATATTTTTAATATCCCTTGTGTTATTAATTGCATTACATTGCACCCCTATGTTATGAAATGCATATAGTGAAAGTGTTGGTTACTGATATGTTATTTCAAGACAGGGAAAGCATTATAAAAGTGTCATTAAAAGTAATATTAGTAGTGATAAATAAGATGAATCTTCAAAGACATTTGCAGTTCTTAATATGACCTTTTTTTCTTGATGTTAACTGGTATTGAAATTCAGCTGAAAAGTGCATGAAGACAATGTAATTACTCTTCTTTTGCTCCAGCAATAGCTAAGTGTGTGAATATTACGTTAACTATTTTGAGGTGATATTCTAATTTTCAAGTTCTATGGTTTATCAGTTTCCTGGGTTTAATTAATTGAATTGATTTTGGTGGGATAGAAGTACTCATTAAAAAGAATGGGTGTTAATTAGTTTAGCAACACAATAAATAATCTGAAAAATAACATACACCAAGTTGATAAACTAGCTGTTTTACTTAGCAACAGGATGCAAAGCAGTTTGTGTCCCTCCCTGAGAGAAATGAGTGAAAAGCATTCAACAATTCTTCAGTGTTTATTGGGAGGAGTGAGTGGAACGCTGTTTGTTTGGTTTGGGGGTTGTGTGTTTGGGGTTTTTTCTCTGTGAAAGATGGAAAAATAATAGTTAGCATTTCCATATGTGAACGACCTGCAAGGGTAAAGGGAGTAATTAAATGAGTTTATATTAAAGAAGATTGACGGCCTTTAAGTTAAGGAGCCTTAAGGTCTGCAGTTAGCTGTCTAGCTTATTGGAACATGAAGCTTCCTGCCTTCTTCTAGCTTCTCCCCATTGATTTCCAATGAGGAAATTTTTAAGTGGCAGTAGTTTGTTAAATAACAAAATAAAATGCCTAATGTTGTGAGCCAAAGCATCCTCCTTATTGTGTCAGTAGTTACGAGCTGTGACTGTTGCATTACCATCTTCCTGATGCTCTCCCTGACAGCAAGGCCTCCTTTACTGACTGGAAGCTATAGGACCCTTAAAGAACCCAGACATCATGTCATTAATGCTATCCATATATCTTTGTTTCCTGAGAATAACTGTGTGAAGTTGTTTGTCCAGCATGAGGCATACTAAGAAGTAGGGAATTCAATTGTACAGATCTGTAGGACAAGACTGTTATTCCCTAACCCAGCAAATGTGCAATATGAATAATTATTTGTTTCCTCAAATAAGAGGCTGTACTTAGCTATCTTGATACTGCCCCCTTGTAAAACTCAAGAGTATGACTTAGTGAGTGGCAGTGAGCTCATTTAACAGCTCACTGCTGCTGAAAGGAGGCTCCTGCTCTTCTATGCTCTTGTCATTTACTGTGTCTAGTCCCTTACTCAATTTATCTCTCAAAAGCAGTGGAAAAAAACTCAGCAAGAAATAAACTCTTCCTTTCCCAAACTTTGGAATTTTACAGTGAGAATTAAAACAGTGCAAGCTAGGATGCTGAGCCTCGTGGCAGAGAAAAGAAGATTGGATAAAAGGACATGGTACAACCCCTCTCCCTTTGAACGGCACCAAGCTGTTAGAGGTGTCTGTGAAATCAGAGCCTGGTTCCATTCCATGGACATGGAAACTTATTTAGAGGTAAAATGGCCTCTCCATCAAGCCAAATGTAGGACTGGAAATGGCAGACACCTCTCTGGATTTGCCTCCCAGTGTTTATCTATTGCGTATATGTGCTACTATGAATAACACATTCTAAAGGGACATTACCTGGGCAACTCATATTTTTATCGGTGTTCTTCTAGAATAAAATGCTCATTTTAAAAAGAAACCTTTTTCTTCAGTTTGTTTAAATCTTCAATCAAGAAAAAAGATTTTCTGTTACCCTTGAACTAACCTGAATTGGTTAAATGTGATATTTTTATATGCTACTAAATGAGCATACTAAATACATCTATCTACTGTGATAGATGGTATGACATATTTTATCTAGTCATAGGTTAATAAATGGTGTGCCAGCCCATCACAAGCTCAATCTTTCTGGAATGCTTTGGTAGCAGGAAGACGCTGCAGCAGAAAACGTGTTTTGAGGGAAGCAAGAAGAGGGAATGCGAGAAGGAGAAAGGAAAAGGCTGCCTGACCTTCCTTCTCATTACTTCTATGCACTTTTTCCTCTGTCTTGTAAATTGGAAATTAAAATGAATTGTCAGTATGCCAGGGTAAATTGTCTTCCTTTTTATTTCTCAGCAGTGGAAACATTTAATGTTTATTTCTTTAGCAGTCTAATCAGTTGAAATGCAGCGTTATTTGGACCTTTATGTAAGCAATTATCCTCTTGCTTGTAGATTTTTTTAGGGCTCCAATTTGTTAGCTTGTTTTCATGCTTTGAAATTTCCTCTAAGGTGAAATCTAAGGCTGTAAGATTGTGCTATAGGGAATATCTGAAGTTCTGTAAACATGTTTTCTTGCAGGGCAGCACAAACTTGTATTATTAAAATTATTTTTAATATTTTTATTAAAATAACACAGAAGGGAAACTTTTGCAAACTCAGTGTGCACTGTGGTTTTGATATCTGAGCATCGAGGGAGCCAGATGCAGATATGGAGATCCTAACATTCAAGAAGAGTGATAACAGAACACAAATATGTTGTAGCAAATTATGGTGTTTACTGATTCTTTCTTTTTTAATCTCCCAGCATCACTTGCCAGCTAATCACGAACCCCACAAGACTTTATGTTGTAATTGATTCAAGGTCTCAGGTTCACTGTTCTCCCCATCTTAAATCTAGTTGATGTTGAAAGTATTTTAGTACTCTAAATATTTTAGAAATATTTAATATTTAAAAATATTTTTACATAAAGGATAAATAAATTCACTGTTTTCAAAGTGCTGTTAGGTGACCAAAATAAATCTCGTAAATTATCGACAGCGGGAGAAGGGAGGTGCATAAAAAGGTTCTGATCTCCCCTTTCTTAACTCTAATGCCAGCAGATAGAAAAGCATCTTCAGGTGGAAGTATAACTTCCTGCAGTTGTGTATTCTTAAGGATTGAATTGTCAAGAAAGCAGCTTAAACCAGAATGGCGGTAGAAGCTCAAAAACTCTAAGGAACAAGGACTTTGGCTTCCCTCTAGCTCTAGTACAGTCCTGAATTGTGAAGATCAGGGCTTTCAGCTTGCTGGGCATGGGGAGAGTTTACAAGATTCTTCAGTAGGTCCATAGGAGACAAAACTCTCTGTTCTGGTTTCAGCAGAGAAATTTGCTTACCATGCTATCATACTTGAAGATGTCTCTGCTGCCCAAGGCTTCCCCAACTTTTTCTTGTACAAATGCCACAGGATAATCACAGCTTATCAAGTTTCATTACAGCTTATTCATTAACAAAATGACCTTGGAATCATTTGTGTAATATTGTTACCATACAGTTTAAACATTGTTTTGTCTTAATTCCTCCTGCATGTAGATACTTAGACCTTCTGCAAGTAGGCAGTAGCATTCTGGAGTTAATTCAGGGGTTTTACCTCCTAGTACCAGATGCTAACTGATGTACTACTTTCGTTTAGATAGTTGCCTATGCAATGCAAAACTGGAACCCTTAAGCAAAAACATTAGAGGAGTAAGACTAGTCCTGTAAATATTTCTGCTGCCTGCTTCAGTAAATCAGCATTTTAGGATCTTTGTAAGGATTTGAGTAAAAATAAAATAATTACCACTCATGCTATAGCAATTATTTTATCCAGATAATTTTAGTGTTTTATGAGATACTTTATTATACCTTGCAGATATGGCAGATCCGCCTTAAGGTAAGACATTGAATTAAGACAGATTGTTTTGACTTGTTTCTAAATTTAGTTGTAACCTATCCCTAGAAATCTATCCAATAGAAAAATCACCATGTGAATCTGTGGGATACAGATCATGTTGTGTTTAAGTTGGAATCCTGATTGTCTTTCTGTACAGCACAGAAAAGATATAAATACTCATGTATATGTGCTGCTTTCATCTTACTGTTCCTGCTGGCGGTGTTTTGTACTTAGCTGAGTTAGCTTTGCTATATGTGATGGTTGAAATGAAGTAAATGCTCTCTGATCAGAGATCTCACAGTTAACTACTGCAGAATCACTGTGTAGCTCCAAAATAGAAAGCTGAGGATCAGCATGTGACTGTTCATTCTGCCTTCCCAGCAAGGTTTCCGTTAGCTGCAAACAGCAGCTGCAGACAAAAATAGAAGGTGATAAGCAACTACGATCTTTAGTTAAATGCAAAGTCACTCTCCATCACAGCAAGGAGTCCAGAGGAACAATGAAGTCTCTTCGATTCATTAGTGCTGAAGCATTCGTGTCAAATGCAGAGTTTGCCAGGAAGACTCTTGGTGGTGTAGCCCATAATCTTTTTCCTCTTCTTTTTAAAGCCAGCTATTTACTGGAGCAAGGGGAAGTTATTCATGACTTGGTAAAGAACTGGCCACTTGCTGACTTTAACATTGGAAAACTTTTGGGAACTACTGCGGACTACCAGGAAGATCTGAGCCATAGAACATGCTCAGTGTGCTTGGAGAGCTGTTTGACAGGCCTGAGAGACTACGTATTGAATCATTCTTCTCCCTACATGAAAAAGTTGAAAGTGGTGGACCTCACGGGTATAAAAGATGTTGAAGTTCAGTTTTGTGAGTGCAAGAAGAGAATGGGCAGGTGGACCAGGACACAGCTGCTCTCTAAGCTTTGTTTGGAACTGCTGGTTTACCTGCAACAAACACAGTGCAATCCAGGTACCTTTGAAATCAGTATTGATGTGTTAATTGATTTGTATGTTACAGAACGGAACTATGAGCTGGTGGTGCAGGCCCTGCTAAAGAAATGCTACTGTCCACTAAAGATCTGCTGTGTGGCATTCAGATCTGACAACCTGGCTTTGCAGAAATTCTTCTACATCATAAAGCTCACTGATCCCTCTTCGTTGCGCAAACTGGAAATAGTTCACAATGTTCGCTTGGAAATGGAACACCTGGAAATACTCTTCAACAGTATTCACTTCCCTCTATTGATGTCCTTGACCTTGCCAGCACGAACATTTAATGTGCGGAGGTTCACAGATGCAGATGAAGGGATACTTACTAATATTGGAGAAAAGATGGGTGAAATGACACAGCTGACTGAGCTGAGTATATCCTTTTCAATACTCACAGGAAGAATACGGAAACTGCTCAGGTAATTTGGTCATCCAGCTTTTAGTCAAAGTGTAAGAACAGCCCTTTGTGTGTTGTTGGGGAGAATTGGAAGCCAGTGTTATTTAATACAGTTAGAAGAACTGACTATTGTTAGTTTTCCAGAACCCATCTGACTAGAATGATGAAAATACACTTTCGGCTACCATGTAAGAGAGGGGTATACTCAGACGTTTTTAATTTGTCATGTTCTTGAGCTTGTATCTCAGTCAGCTTGGCTGGCTTTTGGTGCGAGACCCGAGTCCAGGTATTTTTCATATTCCAGGTATTTTTCAGGATCTCTAGTGAATTTTTGTCCTCTAAAAACCAGGCAGTAAATCTACTGAGATTCCGCAGATACTGTATTTTTAGATGGGCAGGGGGACAGTAGACTTTGATTTGAGACTTTCATTTTAGTTGTGTCTGTTGATCTCAAAGCAAGAGAGATCTGAAGCTTTTCTGTACTGCATATTAAGCTAATATATGAATATTCACTATGAATTCCTAGGAAAAAATGGCAATTCTCAAAAAGATAACAAGTTGCCAGTGAACAGTGTTCATATTTGAACAGAAAATAAGTTAACTGCATTTTTTTAGATGCTCCGAAAAGCAAAGGCATTCAAAAGTTTCATTCAGACAAATCACCCCGGTTTAAAATTCCTCCTGTACAAAGTAATTTCATTTAAAAGATGTGAATGGCACAATGTTTATATTGATAGAAATAAGTTACAAGTTCCTAACCTTGATCCAGCTGAGGTCTGTGGTAGAAGTCTCACTAAGATTTAGTATGTATGAAAGGGATCTCTTGATTTTCATCTGTCAGAGCTATTTTATATTCAACTAGAATATTTGCACATAATCTCAGGAACACTTCTTCCACCCTTCATCATCTCAATGTCTCTTTGCAACTCCAGAAAAAATCAATGTGTAAACCTCTTGGGCATTTAAAAATATACTAGAAACAAAAGGAGGAACAAAAACAGATGTCTTGTTAGAATACTGGTTAGCGTTCATCTTGGCATGAATCCTTCCTTAATGGAAATTATCTAAATCCCTGGAATTATAACAGCTTTCTACAAGAAGCAGGCACCAATACTTTCATGGTAGTAATGATACGCCATTAATTCAGCAAGTAATAGACACTTGCCAACATGTAACTGGTTACAAAACAGACACATAGGATGTTATCAAATTAATCCCCATTAAAACTACACAGTAGGAGACACATAAAGTAGGAGTTAATTAATGGAACTGATTGCAGGAGGAAAATTACTTGTCATTGTTGGCATATGCTTCGTTTTTTCAAAAGAGGTTAGAAAAATAACAAATATGGCAGATGGCTACATTCATAATATGAACAGTCCCATGTAATTTTGTAAATGGAGCATTTCAATGTTTTATGTCATAAAACTTTTTCTGTCTTTAATTCTGCAGCCCACTAAAAACTCCGCTGAAGATGCTGGATGTTTCTAACTGCTCACTGAACCATGCTGATATGGCCTATTTAGCCAACAGCTTCCACGCTAATCACTTAGAAGCCCTGGACCTGAGTGGTCACAATATACATGACCTTTACCCATCAACATTCTTTAAGCTTCTCAGCCATTCCTCTTCAGTGCTCAGGAGTCTTACCTTGGAGGACTGTAATATCCAAGACACTCATCTCAACATGTTGATTTTAAGTTTAAGTCCTTGTCGGAAACTACAGGAGTTTAAGTTTATTGGAAATCCGCTGTCATCCCAAGCACTTAAACAGCTTTTCACATTTCTCTGTGAATTGCCAATGCTGAAAACTGTGGAGTTCCCAGTTCCAAGGGACTGCTACCCTACTGGCATCACCTACCCGATCGATGATGCCAGTCTCTGCAGATTCGATCAAAGAAAATACCAAAGTGTAGCAGAGGAACTTAACCTCATTTTACTCCAAGCAAACAGGGAGGACGTGAAAGCTTCAACTCCACTCTTTGGCAGCTATGATGCAGCTGTTGAGGAGACGAACAATGAACTGGGAGCTTACCTGATCAAGTCCTTCAAAGAGACTTTAGAAAAGTTCACTACTTCTTTGAAAATGAGTTAAAGATGCAACATCGTGATGAGCCGCTGTCAAATCAGAAGTTAGGGTTTTCTAGAACTATACCTTCATTGATCAGTCTTGATTTAATTTCTTGGCTGAATTTACTTCTGATTGAATAGCCTCTGATCATCTGAGGCATTTTAACTACACTGTATCTATTGCATACACCTTACATAAGCACTATTTGCTCGCAAATGAGGACCCTTAAGAGCTTATTATTTTTCACAAAAGCACTTTATTTCTCAATAAAACAATAGGTGTCTAAGCTTGGCTGATTTCCTTTGGATGTGGCAATGAGGCTTGTTATCCCTACAGAAAAGACAGGAAAACCCTTTCCCAAGCCCAACAGTTTGTCTAAAAGATTGTGCACCAGTCCTCACCTATGGCTCCCTAAATCAATTTTTGTTTTCCCCTTGACCATCCAAATTCAGTGGTCTGTGTTTAATCCAGTACATTCCCAGTACTGGCAGATGTATAAAAGCCTCCATGCCTCTTTCTTCCACAGAGGCAAGTACAATAAAACCTCCTTTTGCATGGGGAATTACAGAGGTTGTCAAACACATTGCGCTGGTGAGGAGTAAAGTTCCATACTGACGAGTCAGCAGACCAAATGGCTGGCTGACAGCAGGTGATTTTGCCCTACTTCCCCCAGTAGTATAAAGAGGATTTTGCTGAAGCTCTTGCCAAACATTTTACAAAGGCATACCAGGACAGTGCTGCACAGCCATATGCTGCTGATCCTCCTTTGCTGCCAGTCCTCTCCCCAGCGGAGCAAACACCATTACTGTGGCTCCTTTGTTTCCCCACTAAAAGTCCGTTGGAATGCAACTTCTCCCGGGTC